>JANSTX010057198.1:0-20495 GCA_027564355.1 Penthetria funebris
AATTTAAATAGCAAGAGGGAAATCTACCAACTCGCTATGCCGAATATCGAATCGTTAAAGCTTGTTGATAAATTCGATGTACATTGAAATGTTAAGCTGGGATGTATATTGACGCCACTCTTGTTAGTCGTAGATTGAGTTATAATAAATGTGAACAACACATAATATGAGATGAGGTCTAACCAATCCATATTTTTAATAACATAAACTACTGAAACTGAAGCGTCTACTGAAATATAGGTCACTGATGTTATAAGCATAAATGTCTTGAAGTCGATAATACAATAATGGGTGAGGTAGAAAGCACTAATATTTAGTAAGTTCTTTGGCAAGATATGATAGTGCTGAAAAGGATGTCGGATCAGTCGACACAAATTTCATATCAGCTCAAATTGCGTACATATTCAAATCAAATTGTTTATTGGTACCGGACACAGACTCAGAATCTTTTGACCAAATTCAATATCAAATGAGAATTTGTGGATCAACCATTCACTGAATTATCAACTTCGTCTCGGTCTTTACAGCATAGGGTTCATTTGCAGAATTGTGATAATAAATTTTTCGAATACGTAAGTAATATCAGGATCAGTTATATTTGCCAGGTTCTAAAACTGAATCATTCGGTATGGAGCACTAATCACCAGCTACCTAGTTTCTTGGCGAGATATTTTTCACTTTCATAATAGAAAATATTCTGCCAGCCTAACGTTCATTTTAATATCGATTGTGACAATATACTATAACAGCCACACTAATAGTGTTTATCTTATTTATTCACATCTCTACGAGAACAATATAATATTATTGACATATCATAAACTCGTAATATTTTCACACGTCGTAGCTATGAAAATACAGTTGTCTTATTAATTTCCATAGTTAACAATGTTGTTTAAATTAAATAATAATAATAAATTAAGAAAAATTAAAATTTATTTTTTTTAAAGTTTAAATAAATTGTACATAAGTCACAAAAGGACGGATTATTTGTGCTACTAAGGCTAAGTCTTCATTAAAATTATTCTAACTTATACAACTATTTACTATTATTTAATAAACAATAGTGTATATCTTATATTTTGAAGATAATATAAACATTTCAGATCTAATATTGGTCACATATTAAATTTAAAATATTATATCCTAGTAGTTAGACAGCAAGAATTATAAATTCAAATAATATTAATTGATTTAATTGTAAAATATTTCGATACTATAAATTTATACAAATTCTTCATTCACTGAAAATATGATCACAGGCTATTAGTATAGCAAGTGATCGAGACAAAGAAAAAGAACAGCAATAAAGCAATATCGATCTTGTCAATCAATTTGATTGTTATGTAATATCGAGGTTTTCCCAGAGATTTTCAAAATTTACAAATTCTTACTATTTAACTCAACGTTGCTTTCAATACTTATCTTACTCTTAAAATATAATGTATAAATTTTAAAATATGTTTTAAATTAAATTTTTAAACCTTAAAAAAACAACAAAAACCGTACTAATAAATAAAAATAATTTCGGTGTTGCTGTCGGTGCTGAATTACAACCGTCTTTACTATTACAAGTACAATACTCTAAGAATATATTAAATGTTCCTGTTCGCATTAAACAAAATCTTTCATCACCTTCAATACCTGGTTCACCCATAAATGCACAATTTCTAAAATATCGCCATTCTCCATTAACTAAAGACAATTACGTAGAATATCATGAATGAAAAAGTGCATTGCTTTTATTTATTCAGATTGAAATGTATAGTTACCTTTTTGACGAATTTTTCTACACATTGTTGCTTTCACACCAGGAAGGTGATCTAATAAATCAACATGCTTACAATCTTTTATATGTAATGTTCTGTTGTCAAATGGATCAGAACATTTTGGATCATTATCAGATCTACATTCCCAGCATTTAATAGAATGACCTTAAAAAAAAAGAAAAGTTATTGTAAATTAATTTTTTTTACAAATAATATTTAAAATATAAGTCTAATTTTCCCACAGAGCTATAATTATTGACGATTCGGATTAAAGATTTTTAACTAAATACATATTGTGCCAAACATATCAAATTCAGTTGAATCCACTTCTGGACATATGTCTTCCTAAATTCTATCACATATAGTGGATTTGAAATGTATATAAATAATAGACAGTTATATTACCTATTTTTCTAATGTGTGTTAGTGAGTTTGTGGTAGTTCCATTAACGCCAGTATAACTGAGCTAAATAATTTCCGTTAACGTGCAAGTAGAGCATGACTTTAATGATCACTGTCCTACGAACCATACATTTTCTAATAAATTTATGTTTGATATTTTGTTACAAGTTGCCTTAAATGATGTAGACGCTGTATATATTGATAGATTGATATTGAAGTGTTTCAGACAATGATATGAAAATGAATGATATGTATAGGATATTGATTAATTCTGAATTGCTTCAGACAGATAATACTGATGATAAATGTTTATAATATGAAATTCAGACTTTGATAGGGTAATCATTATAACCTGAACACCACATAGGTATATATGGCAGGCACAACGATGTTACTTGGAAGGTGCTAATGTGAATAAAGCTTTCCCTGTAAATATAATTACGATTTAACTACTGAAAAATACTTCAACAATAATAATTATCTGGTTATACGTTTAAATAAATCAGTAAAGCGGTGCATAAATCCCCAGCTACCTGGTTGGTTAATGAGATGCTTCATTTATTCAGTATCAAAGAATGTCCTATACTTCAACTCGGTGCCATTGGGACCGAGTTAAGTAAACATTGGTTGAGTAATCCTAATGGTAGTGGGCCACTCCGTTCATAACATTAATTACATATAAATTACAGTAAAATTTTTGAACTTCTAACCAATCGTTCAGAACAAAACATAGTTTTGTGATTTACTGATGAAAGTCGGAACAAATAAAATACCCCACCCACTAAATCATAACTAACAAATTTAACCAATAATAAATATTGTTATGAAGTGAATCAAACAAGTGGATTTGAAATACTTATAAATTACCTTTTTCTATACAAAATATAAAAAATATAAGTGCCACAATGAACATGTAAGTTAATTTTATATACAATTTCATTTTGTTATAAAAATTATACTACAAAAATATAGAATATTATCGAAATAAACAAATTAAGCAATTACTATCGTTATCGTTACACATAAATAATACAAATGTCTGTCATATGACGTTGACATTTATTAATTTGCCTCGCCCAAATCAAATTTTTAATTTTATTTTTTATAAATAATGTGATGATTTATTTAAATTTTAATTATTTTTAATAAAATAAAGATTATATTGTATGTAAAATTTTATTAACATTCATTTATTAGTAACTTTTAAATGCTCATTTCTTGTTTTCTCTGTTATTTCCAAATTGTTTCCGCGAAATCATAGAGCTACATACATTCTAACACAATAGATAACTATATTAAGAAAAGCACGTTCAATATTTTCTCATTGTTTTACAAACATTATGAGTTTTATGTAGTTTTCTGTTAATAAAAGCTATATCTCATATTTGTGAAAAATGAAAAAAAATCGCTAGTTAACTGATTCGAATTTTATAGATAATTTAGCTTATATTTTCTGAATTATCATTAACAAATTTAATTCAATTTCTGTTTTATAATAAATTTTATATTTCATCGTCAACACTATTCGTCATAAGTGGCAATTTTTAATCTGTATCCTTATTTCACTTTCGACATACACCAGCACCTGAATATTTAATTGGTTTCTACCCAAATTTTCAATGAAACCTTATCTAGCGTGTATTGCACCTCTCTAATTCAATTTTCTACGACCAATAATTTTCAAAATTTTCATTGCTATTACAATTTTTTAATTCGGTTTAATTGGAAATAATGCGTTAGATCAGACATTTTTCGACGAATTACTTGGCTCTAACTTTCGAAACCATTCACAATTCAGATTAAGATAAAGGTATACGATTTAGAGCACATTGTATGCGCTGCACTGTGGCTTCCATTTTTGTTCCAACTAGGTTAATTTCCTTTAACAATTGTATCGTATGTGATTAAGAACCTTGAGTTTGCTATAATCGGCAATCAAGGATGTACCTTTTTCTTATTTGAAGTAGTGCTTGTCATTATTATAAAATGTATTTAGTACTACCACAGTCGTAATACTGTGAAACAAAAGTATAAAAAAAAATTGTATTGTATTATCATCTCATCTAAATCTTCACGCCTCGAGGACTTAAAACAGTTTATATAAACTTCCCTTTTACTACTATATTATGACTGGCTATATGTCCTATATATAACTATAAAGTTAGGTGATCTACCACCAATGTGTCCTCTGACTCAGTTTTTTTCATCGTCATAATTCATAATAAGATCTGGAACCTCAAATATGTAACAAAATATATATGTATGTTACATCGGAACGCGAAAACATCACTTACTGATGCTTGATGCATATATATGCATTTGAATTTAAATCGGTATTTCATAACTTTTCATTATAGTGAGACTATACTGCTTTTTAAGAACTCAAACTTAATAGAAAACATGAATGAACTTATATGTCTTTTGATTTCTACCATCATTGTCCATCATTAACTAGATACAGTAACTTTAATGTATTCAATAATATATATGCTATAATCAATTTGTAATCACTAAAAACGGCACACATCCGTATACGTACCGATTGATGTTATTTAAAGTTCAACGTCAAGTACAGACGTTAAAGTATTTTCTAGAGTATGTTTCACTGTTTCAACTGCTTCACTTCTAATCAAATCCAAAGAATATTATGTCAAATTCCTCTAGAATTGCACTATGTTGTATAATTGATATTTGTCAACTGGAAAATATAGGATCAATCAAGTTATACACTTGAATATTTCAATTGAATGGTACATAAATCCTCAGCTACCTAATTTGTTGTAAAGTTATTTTTTCAACCAGTGGACAAATACTACATTAATACCATCTTTTTAGACTCAATCAGACACCATTACTAATAGAGTTACCGGTGGCATCGCGTGGAGGTAAAGTTGGTTGAGTCATCTCAATGACAGTCGGCCACTCCATTCGTCACATTATCTTATTAGGCGGAAAAATACCTATGTACATTAATTTTAAATGTCTGATATTTAAGTTGCGTTTCATAGATGATGTGGTCAATTTTAAATTTACTTTATGCTTGTTAATAAACGAATTTGCTAAGCATATCCCTGAGACAGGGGTCTGTACTATGTGAGCGCAGATATACCCGATATTTAATGAATATAATGATATACTTATAGATTGTGTTGACTAAGCAGCGTATGAGTGTACTACAAGAATTAATATAATTTATACGTGAGATACTCGTATTAATACTAAAAGCTATTTGAGGACGTTTAGTATGAACTTAGATGAAATTGAAGTAATGGCTATATAGGTCTGCAAAATTATGGATATGATATAGTACCTGATTATATCAGGAAAAGATCGCACGCTATTAGTAGAGCAGAATAGTGAACTTTTTTGTGATCGTTGTATCGAAACAACAATATATGTGATACACTTTTCATTCATAAGTACATTCATATATATTTATATACATTATTAATTGATCAATTAGGAGTGTGTGGGATGATGCATTTGGTAATGCATCATAGCTTAATTCGAATGAATGTACCTTTGTAAATTTGTATGTCTTTTAAAGAAAACATTATATATAATCTATGGTTATATAAGAGTATGTATATGCTAATTTCCATAAAATTACTTTAAAACTATGAAAAAGATGATTCATTTAAACCATACGAGTACACCACATTCTGTATGTGTAGTTCATAAGGTTAACTAAGTGATTGCACAAAATATCAAGTCAAACATATACGAGTATATTTTCTATAGCTTAATAAAGAAGATTGTAATTGAATTTTTAAACATAACAGGAAAATATAATTATAAGACATCGGAAATTATATTAAAAATTATATTTTTCATTATGCAATAATTCAATTATTGATAAAAATTATGCATAAGACTTAATAAATTTTAAATTTATATACATGTTGGTGAAGAAAGGAGTGGCAACACCTAGGTTGCCCAACGCACATTGGTATTGCACCGGTAAGTCAATTATAAATTATGTCATTTCTGGCAAGTGTTTGGGAACCAAGAAGAGGGTATATGTACTATTTGTCGACCCATTGAAAAGCATATCATCTACAAACTAGGAAACTAGAAATTTATGCACCAATATATATTGAATTATTCAGATGTAGAACCGGATAACTATGCTTGATTATTAACCAAAGAAAATTGTTTTGTGTAGATCATACACTGAAGTGTTCGTTAAACTATATATCGCAAGATACGCACTTGACTAAAACCCTTAAGGTAATAAAAAACATTATAGTCGAAATCTAAAAATGTGGAAGAATAGTTACTAAGACTAGTTCTAGTACCATATTTGTGTAAGCATGTTAATTATGATGATTCCAAATTTTGACTGCAATATGTTCTTGCCCTATCAATCTCTGTCATAAAGTAAACGGTTAGGTATATCGTTTGTGAACTGCTGCGAACTTTAACTATATTTATGAAATCGAACGTTGTCTCTGCCTGTCTACCATTAGTTTTAACCTAAATCTGTCCAATTATCAATAGTTATGTAATCTATTTGATTTCTGTTACGCCCGTCCAGTAAAATACAAGTTTCTTTATATATTCTTTGCATATTACAATATCTGAATTCTTAATTCGTATAACCTTATTGACTGTAAAATACCTACTTGTCATCAGGAGATACCAGCACAGAAAAATGTGAAGTATTGTTTTATACATTTTACACTACTCTTAAATCTTGCTGTTCGATCTGATATTGTGTCAGTGGACAAGACTCCGACTTTGCAGAAACACTTAGCAATAAAATTCCAGTACTGTGTGTTCACATAGCTCTGTTCTCCAAAAAAAAAAAAAAGACTTTCGCCAGCGTTCCATAACTCTGTTTTCGAGAAAGCAGTGGACATAGTTCCTTTCCTGTTTTTCTCATCGTATCTCAAACAGAAGTTATCTTAAGTACTCATATATAATTGAGTCAAACATATTGTGAAACTCCGTACAAAAACTCATAAACTTAGTGACATTTACTGGGCTTGATATATTCTGCGGAATAGCCAAATGTACTGTGAAATCAGTTATCAAAGATTAGGATGCTAGTGAACGGCAAAACTACTGGGATAATATTACTGACCTTTACACGGGACATTGGGAATGAAATATCAATTATTTAAAATTGGTAAATCTGATGATTATACTTATAGATATTACAATAATAAAGATGAAATCTCCGAGCATGTTCTATGCAAACTATTAAACTATTATCTCGCTCAAAGAAGAATGCGATACTTGGGAGATTACACTCTGCATCCAAAAGACATTTCAAAGTTGTAACGCAGAAATATTCTGGAGTTCGTCAGCGTTCTGAACCTGACGTAGACGTGCTGATGGTGGAATATAAAGTACATAAAGTTATATATTAAATGAAAAATTCATGTATTCGTTTTTAGTGTGACTGATATGTATTCCGTTGACTTCCAATACCGAATTATACAGCTTATTGTTTAATTTTTTAGTTGTCTCATATCAGTTATTATAACTACAGATCATATGCAAATATTGGAAGATAACATGAAAGAGTATCCAAGAACTCTGCTGCACACTAACGTTAACATTTATTTTTGTATATTTTTGCTAACAGTGATATATCGTGAGGGAACAGTTTGAGATCTAAATGCTTCCCAAACGAGAGCTTTATACATACATTAAATGCCTTCGTATAGATATAATGAATTGCATGTGGAGATTTTCATTAATATCTCTTATCAATTTACTAAGTGTTGTTGTTCGCTGTCTGGTGAGATTTTTATTCACCTAACTCCACAAGCATAATAATAATAATAATACCTACATTTTTGGTCACGATCATAAGCCATAAAACTGACATATACTGTGATCGTGTTTCCAGTGATAATGCGGGTGAAATGAATCGGGTACTCCATATTCATCACGTATACTATAAATTATGAAAAACATTACATTATTTTATTTAATTTTTATTCATTAATTCAACACAAAATATTTTATATTTTACATTAATTAATTAATTAAAACAAAAACATCTATTAAAATTGAATTGAAAATTTAAATATGTGGAATCTAAACAATTTTTAATCAAGTATAAATTAGTATGTAAATTTATTAGTTAAAATAAAAGCAAACAAAAATAATAAAATAAGTGTTTGAAAAAAAAAATACATTTAAATATAATGCACCATCAGGTATTTATTGTTTTCAAAATCGTATGCATTTTTAAAAAGTATACAAACTATATATAAAATAAAAAACAATAAAATATTGCTTTTAAAATTCATTTTTTTTTAATTTAATATATTGTTAGGGGTGCTCTGCTCTACTTAATACATGTATATAATTTACATTAAAAATATTTGTACAATTTGTGTCACGGTATGGTTATTTTATTATAAATTTTCTTAAAACAAAACAGAAATTTTTAATTAAAGAGGCAACCTTTTTTTAACCTTTCACTATTGACTTCAAAAATTAATTATAAGTACATTTTAACTTTGAAATTGATTATTATGGACGTTATGTTGTTTTAATTTAAAATTTATTGCAATTACATAGTTAAAATTTTATATTATCTATAAATTTAAAAAAAAATAAATATTTTGTATAAATTTATAAATAGGCTGCCTGTAAATTATTTATATACGTTATACTTAATTAGGTAATTATACCCATTTCATAACCAAGAGACCACACTATTTAAATTTAATTTGTACAACATTCCAATAATTGAATATAAACATGAATCAATATAGAATTACTCGTATTTCAATTGAATTGTGTCCAATTAACATAATATGCTCGAATTCATACACGCGTGGTGTGTACTAAAACTAGTAAAATTTAGCTACAAATTGAATTTTAAACGTGTAAGTACAATATAAGCATGTGAAAATCTAAGAGATTTTTTTTTTAACGCCAAACGGTGATACAGTAACAATATACTATTACAGATTATTTAAGTAAACTATTTATTGTCTTCTTGATCTTTTAATGGGTAAAGAACCCACAAACTGTTGGACATATTCACTATTCACGGTCGAACTATCGGACTTCGCCACTCGTTATATTTATGCGGTCGATTCCATGCCTCTCAATTCTTGGTAAATTTTCATTAAATTTATAAGAAGCATTAAATCTTCTATATTAGTGACAATGTTATAGATTACTAATTTAAAGCCTATCTTATGGTCACCTATTTACGTTAATATCGCTTTAATTTTACTAGACTCGTGTTAATTCCATTTATACTATTATACGTTAGTAGTGTAATTTGTAGTTATAAAATAAGTTTAATTACAATAAAAAATAAAAAATTTACAATGTAATTAACTTAACTATAATAATTGGTAATGAGACCAATAAAAATATTGGACCATATTGGGCTGCACCATTACATCCATCAGTTGAACATGTTTCACATGACAATGTTTTAACATATGATGGAGTAACAGTATTATTCAAACAAGATGAATCTCGTTCGGTACTGAGATTTTTCAAATAACATGACCGATAAACGGTCAACTTATCGTTAACTGAAATAAAAAAAATGTATTATTATATTTTAAATAAATACTCATAAACTTTAACCTTAGCAGCACAATATAAGCTATTTCCTTACCGCATCTAAAGCGAAACTAGTACCAAAAAGTTAACCAAATGTATTTTATTTGAAAGTGAATACAATGCATACGCTGCACTGATAAGGTGTAGGGACAAAGTTAAAATAATTTCGCAGGAGTAAAACGATTGCCGAAAGAAATTAAATTTGAATCATCAGGTATTATTGACGTTTAATCGCTACGTTTCAGTTTGACAGCAGTTTCTATTATGCTTGGACTATTATTGCAGCAGTAAAACGATTGTCAAAAGAAATTAAAATTGAAATAATCAGCAAGCAGATAATTAGTAATTTAAAAACACATAATATATTATATAAAATACATTAAAATGAATAAACATTTTGTAAATACATTTCTGGAGTTATGACGTTTAATCGCTACGCTTCAGTTTGGCAGCAGTTTCTATTGTGTTGGGACTATAAAATAGATAAGATAATATTATATATCGTCTTAGAAATCGTTTTTTTTTTATTCTAATATTATATTGAACAAGCTAGTATTTGAAATTTGCGAAGCACAACAATTATAATAAATGCGTCATAATTTCGTTTAAATTATAAATTGATTTTTTGTTTCTTTTCATGCATCATCTACTCAATCTTGTTGGTGCAACCGTAAAACATAAACCTATATTTTTTCTCGCAACAAAACTCCGTACTTGACATATCCTCTGTTATCAAATTTCCGGTTTCTATGTATGTTAGTTGTTAACATTCACCACCGTCTTCGATGTGTATTAAACCGTTGGTTTTATCGAATTTACAAAATAAGTGCTTAGAATATATTGAAATAACGTTAAAATGATCTATACGGATATATAATGCGCGAATATTAAATTAAACATCATGTTGCGGAATATATCACCTGAAAATGTTAATATAATCTATTTTTTCTGAATGAGTAAGTAATTATTTACTCATTTAACTATAAGTATAATGTTTAAAAAATTTGTTTTCAATATCCTTACCCATTTGTTTCAATTTTTTGCAAACATATGCTGACTGATATCCTGGATTAAAATTTGTGGCTTGTTGTGAATTTCTATCACAATCAACATAATGATGATAACGTAATTTATCATCTAAAAGATCTGGATTAAATGGATCCCCACAAAACGCCGAAAGTGTTGAATCTGAACTACATCTCCAACATTTTATTGCTTCCGCTATTGAATAAATGATTAGAAATTAATTAATATTATTTACGTAATCATAATGAGTGTCAACATAAATGTGTATGTTTAAACCAAAACAAAAATATTAAACATAATTTATTTTGTACGTATAATTTGGACACGACATGCAATAATAGTAATAGAAAAAAACTTAGTAATTTCTTTTATTATAATGTACACTACTATTTCAAATATGTATCTATAAAATAAAATAGTCAAAACAGATTAATCGGATATAGATTTTGGAATGGGGCGCTATAAAGAAAAATATTTATGTTTTGGTAATGTAAATATTGCTATAGGGGTATTAAACTTATAATTATATTTGAAGGGTACTCATTAACGCCTACTTTCTACTAGTACGTGTTAACAAAGTAATTTCTATCATATTTATTGTAGTATATAATATGTAACTACGTACATGAACGAATACAGTAAATCAATAATCAATATCCATTAATTCGGTGACACTAATTAATAGAAAAAAACTTCGAGTAAAACAGAAGCACATAATGTTTGTTTAGTGTAAAAATTATCGGTCACTCAATAATTGAAATAAATCAATCAGATTAAAGTGGGAAATGCAAGAGAGAATATGTAAAATCTTAGGATCGTTACCAGTTAACGGTCACACGTAGATGAATTTCATGGGCAAAATCCTGGATTTAATTCAACTCTTTTGATTTGAAAACTGCGGCCCAGCTTTCAATTATTTTCCGTTAATCGTACTGAATTGACACACTCCCCCTAAATCTAGTGAATTTCCTGTTATAAGGTGAAATTAGTTCCTATAATAGGAAAAGTGATAAAAAAAACTTGATCTCTAGAATTAAGTGTCTAAACTAAGTATTTTGCAATATCACCACCTCAATTCAACATTTTCAAGACGATCGGTAAAACCCCATCTGATACCATGCTCAGTTTCGTCGTAAATCCGTCAAAAATAACGTAAAATATTATACATAACTATTTTAAAATCGAAATATCACCAAATCTTCCAACATGCAAGAAAACCATACATTTTAAATTATGGATCATATTAATAAGTTCAGACGGTATTCCATAACTTTCTAATATTGTTCACATCATACCACGATCATTATGTTATCCAATGCCTACTTAACAAATAACAATAACATAATAGTGTTTCAATAGAATATTGAATAATAAATGAATAATTATTGAACAGTTCACAATGTATTCTATATCCTGTGCAGGATCTACCTTTCCCAATTCACAAACTGAATCAATCTTTTCGTGCACAATAATAGTAATAACCTTGTTTATAGTAATCAACATAGCAGTTCTTACACACATTCAAGTAACCGTTTTTCGGCAGTTTGATTATCAATCCTTCTGTCAATTTGGTTAACCTGCCTACGGCAACTTCGTCGGTTCAATCATTATTATAACGTATCAGGTTCCAAATAGTGTTCGTTTTTGTTAGCTAAAAGCCACCATAGATAAAATATAAGAGTTAAAATGTTTATATATACTCCAATATGTGATTTGAGAAGTTTACAGTAGAATCACGTATATTACAAATATAGATTTCCATTTCTTATTATTATGTATGCCAATATCTAGTCTTACATAATAATAATACAGGAATGTAAGCAAATAATAAATATTTATCATATATTCATAAATAAAACGTACAGACATTTAAATATGCATCACATTAATTGTACTGTAATTTGAAGAAGTTTTAACTTTAAATTAAGACATACAAAGTTACAATATTAATTAATTACTTAGTTATATATCAATTAGACTCATTTATATTGGAATTGAAAAATTACGGAAATTTAACTCTAAACATTGTATAGATGATAAATATTTAATGAAAATTTAATTTATACGAGTATGGTTAGGTATGTCTTTAATTAGATCCACAAAATTGTTGTAAATTGTGGAACTCATTAAAGACATCCTTATAACTACTCGTATAAATTAAATATTTTTCATCCATTAATTTTATTATATCCACAAAATGTTATTTTCAGTACTCGTAAAATTACATATTCAAATATATTTTTTTTAAATCAAAATATTATTTATGATTTAGTGTTAAGACTACATTATAACGACGAATGCATTGGCATTCTAAAGTTCCCGTTCCTCATTGCATCTGGGGTGCAAAAAAAAATCAAGTTAATGTTGTTACTTATGGTGCAATGTATTATAGAATATTCTACTATATTTATTCCTATAAGTTTACTAGATCACCAAAAATCGTGGGCAAAGAGATCATGCAAAGAGATCTGAAGATGTCTACGAGAAATTATCAGACAGTATGGCAAAAATTATCAAAGAAAAACTCATTGTAATGAACTTAGCCGAGGACTGCTAACAGCAAGAATGGTTAGGTGAAGGGGTTTAGATTAGTAATATAATTTTAAAAGAAAGGCCATAACATTTCCGAATTACTACAATTAATTGTGTGTATATTTACCAGAGTATGATTTCTGCTATACTATTTTAAATTTTGATTAAGTTTTTATTTCCGTTAGTATGTTGTTTGAGATATCTATCCCATCGGTGTCACCGGAAACGTGATCACAATCACAAGGAATGTCAAATATGGTGTGTGATCAAAACGCTTTTAAACATTGTCGCTCGACAATAACCGCCCTGAATGTTGATATTTGGTATAGTTAAATTGTTCTAATATTATAGTTTGACCAATAAAAAAATGATAATCAAATTTCACGTAATCTAAAACTGCGTTTTTTTTAAATAAACGGTTTATCGGTCCTATTGTCTTACTGCAACACTTGATAAATATCATCGCGTTACAAATTTGTTTTAAACAGATTCAATATCAAATGAGAATTTGTGAACATTGTTGCGTCATGAAGAAATTTACATGATTATCATATGACAAAAAAGAAGTAAATTTTCAAAAATATTTGCAATTATTATTATAGCTTCTAGTCACGGTCACATATAACCCGTTATACTCGTACATTGTGTTGCAGTTTTCAATGGCACCTTCTTTAGATGATGGAACACGGATGGAATGAACTAAATGTTAGTAGATGACTACATTCGGCACTTAATAGTTTTACTGAATATAATAGCATAACATTCTCGATAAAATACTGATCATCTAACTACACCATATATTATAATTTTATACAATACCACGTTTTCGGTTTCAGACATGAATGTCATGGATTCAATGTTAATTTATTATCATTGTAATTAAAATCTTACAGAAAAAAAGCCACTTGGTAAACAATCTACACGAACAATCTTATGTTTAATTTAAAATATTGTTGATATCATCCAATATATAAATCTCGTATGATGTTATTATGTTGTTTGTTATTCATAACTTGAATGATGTAAGAAATAAATTTACAAATATTTAAAAAACAAAAAATTAGTTTCTTCTAATTTGTTCGGAATTGATCTATGAGAATATACACATTGTGCAAAATTATTTTAATATAAAGGTGTGTTTGCGTTAAACTATTACGCCATGAGTATCAAAACCAGTTTGTTTCAAGTTTTTAAATTATGTAAAAAATGAATATAGTTTTTTTATTTACTTGCAAAGAAACTTATAAACAAAATAAAAATTTAAATGAACTCAATGTATGATATGTACGTTTTTCATGGAAAGTTTTCAAAAATGACACTTTTTTTGGTGTTTTCATGAGTTCTAATAATTATGATAATAGGCCGGTTTAGAAAGCAGCATTCCTTTTGTAAGCCTGAACCACTTATCAGGGTAATGTATCATATCTAAAAATGAAGCAGATCCTGAGCTTCTTGGGGGCAAAAGGTCTGATAGATGTGAAATGAGATTATGAAAACATACTAAAACAAAAAAAATGTTAAAATGCTAAAATCTAGACTAACTAGAAGTTCAGAAATTATGTCGACAAATAAAATTAAGATATTACATACTAAAAGTACTAATTCAATTAGATATAGTAAGATAAACGCGTTCCACATTATCGAACAAATTTCTAACACACCAAAAACGATGACATGAAAGCTGGTCGTCAGCTTTTCAAAAATAGGATTACTTCTGGATGAAGAGCAGGGCGAATAAAAACGATGAACAAATTTCTCAATGTAAATTAATTTCAGTTGCAGGACGAATTTATATATTGCTTTTCGAACCAACGGATGGTATTCATAATACATTTCATAGCTGACATCATTATTATATGATTTCATAATATTTTTGTTGATCATCATTTGTGAACAATGTTTTTAAATTAAAAGATTTTCCATAATAGTTCAAATACACCCATTTATATTTCAAGGTGAGGATCAAATTAACTTATATATTATTGTATTACCAAAACAATGTATTTATTTTTAAAATTATATTTATGTTAATAACAAAAGTTATATTATATTTACACTTTATTCATTTTATAATAATATTCATCTACAAGTAGATAAATAGCAAAAAGTTTATACATTATAAATTGAAAACAAATTTTAAATAAGATAAAGTTGCAATATGTTAATGAGTACTTAAAAGTTTCTTTAAAAACTAGCAAAACTTTAAATTTCTGAGAAGTTGCATTTGTCCTGAAGTGTCTAAATAACATCGATGATTGTAATATTTCTCTATACAAAAAGGAAGTAGATAGGACAAATTTGATTATTTGCTACTACTATACCAAGATCGCACTGAGTTATATGCATGTTTTCGGATGTACAAACTATAGTTTTTAGCCATATACCAACCAATAGGTGCAAGCGAATAATATTTTTAAAAATAATAAAGCTATTTGTTTAAGAATTAATAGGTTATTCCATATCTTGCTAAGAACTTTTTGGCTAAGGTCGCTTTAAGGTATACTCTTGGCGTATAAAATAAATTTTATTTATCTTATAACTTACTACTAACTGCCTCCACTGAATCAATATAGAATTAAATTATAATTTTCCGATCCTAGGAATGCTGAATTAATCAGTGGAATCAGTCTGTCGCATTAAACATTTATACCTTCATTTTAATCACTACCATTTTCCAAGCATTAAGTTATAAGTGTGATCGAGTGTCGGGTTGAGTAACAAGAATAAAAGTAATTAATTATAATTGTATATAAAATTTGTTCAAAATAAATTGATCATTCAGTTATATATACGTAAGTAATGATCAATTTATTTTAGACCGTAGACCTACTCGTTTATATATTAATAATAAATAATGAAATTCATTAAATTATTATAAAATTTAATTTATATTATATTAATAATTTCAACTTTAGAATATTACGTAAGATAAGATGACAACATATCATTTAAATATATCTATTTTTTATTCTTGTACTGTATTTTCCTGTATACGAGCATATATGAAATTCATAAAGTATTACGAAGACAGTAGTAATATGAAAGAAAAAGTACAATAAAAATAAGCAAAACTGTAGGACGTATAGTCTAGAAAAAAATTATTTAGTATTCTCAGCAGAATTGCATAAAATGAAGGAATGATCAATTGAATCGATCCTACACTGAAACGCCCGCCAGTTGTTGATATTGCCCAGTCGGTGATATTGTCCACATACGCATTTGTCTGAATACTTCAGAGTAATAAATGACACGGTCGTCTTTTGCAGTCTTTTATACCATTACGGTAGAAGATGAAGCGAAAGATTAGCCCAAGTGCAAGCTTTGTATTCTGATATGTAGTAAAGGTCGAAATGATGACTTAAAGAGATGATCTGAATTCGTTTATATAAGAAAATTTAACATTTGATGTCTGTTTATTAGAAGCTATAACAAGGGCTGAAAATTGACTCATTATTTAGAATTGGATTTTCTATTTTTTTTAAAATATGCAGCATTATCCGACTAATACAAAACATTGTCTAAATTACGTTAAATTAGATTTTCTACATATTTCTGTTACCCAAATATGTAAATTATGGAAAATATTTTGAAGTTTTAAATGGGGCATTTTGTGTATTTCGTTGTCGATTTTTGTCTATGTTAATGTTGGACGCTTTCGCTCCTATATAACTGGATACCGAAAGCGAAGCTTTTCTAATTAGAATATAGTTTTGAATTGTATTGCGAACTGTTCAAGAATTTTAGAACGTTTTTCGCATTACTATATGGTGGTCAGGTATAATTAATATGTGTGAAATACTATGGGTTATTCAATTCTTCTTTATGTCTTTACACGGTGTCTTTGGAAACTCGATCACGCTGTCAATAAATGCTGTCAATGTCGTGTTTGTTTATTGGTTGGAAACACATATCACCAACAAACTCGACTAACTGCAAATTTATGCCCCACTCTACTGAAATATTTAGTTGATAAATCTCAATTATGGTTATTTGGGTTGAAAATGATGATCTCGTGATCTATGTGATGCCAATATGTTTATAAATATTGCAATAAATTTACATAAACTAATTTATTTTTGTTATTTAGCATTATAAATATTTGTCAACATCAAATAATAATTAACGACTAATCAATTATCGTATTTTTTTAAAAAATACTCGCATTCCTAATTAAATTTCTTAATGAAGATATAAGTTAATTAAAGACGAGCAGATGTTTGATTTGGTAAATTTAAATATCTTAAGTGCCTTCAATAAATAAGTCGTTTTTTTTTCTGATCCGAAAAGAAATATTAGTCACAATATATAATTTAGAGAAAAATATTGTGTGATGTAAATGTATGAATACGATGAGTACATGATAAAATGGTCACACCTAACTATGATGTATTTGATCAAGTCTAAATTGATCAACAAAAATATGTTTCATATAAATATGAGTATATTATCATCTATATTTTAATTTAAGTGAATAATTGCAATTGTGGTTTATTATAGTACTTATACTCGTACAAGTCTAAAGCATGTATACATAGCAAATATGGATCTTTAAGACGACTATGATATAAATATAATCATATTTTAGCTTAACTAATTGGCATAATTCTCTCTTAAATAAATTCTGTTTTACAGATACTCGTTTAGTTTATACGTATCTCATAACACTACAATATTGTGTCGTTGATATGCATCACGCTCACAACATAATCACACTATTTTTCTTAACCTGTACATCACAATGGGCACTTAGGGTCGAATTACGATGTTAATTTGCCATTTCCAATACAAACGTAAACTCAAGGAGAACATTGTTCTTGGGCCTGAAGAAGAACCTTAGTAATAACATCCCGATAACTGGTTCATCCGCAAACTAAGTAACGTATTATCATAACATATTTCACTAGCCTTGCCATCTATCTCCTAGTTTACATATAATCGGTTATTTGGCTATAATATAATTGATTAAGTTTTAAATATATTTAAACCCTGCTTAGTCTGTTTCAATGCAATCAAAAAACGTTGAAGATCATCTTCGCTCTTGGTAGGACTATATATTATCTACTCGTATATAACAAATAATAATATGAGCACTTGATTTTCCATCTTGTATCCAATTCTATTTTATTTTGTATGATTTCATTTATTAACAAATTTAATAATGTTGAACTCAAAGGCATTATTTTTTTCTAAAATACTCATAATATCATAAATTTTTGATTCGATGAATATCTTTTGTAAGATCTACAAAACATATGAAAATTGGAATATTGTTTTCAAAAGATTTTTCCAACGGCGAACAATAATTGATCCAGAATTCATATTAATGTAGATATGAATTCTGGATAAAATTGTTGATCGATTCGATTTGAAGTCATTTCGTTCATCACAAATTTCGATTCTGAAGATTATTTATCATTTACAACTTCGGTAAACAATAATTGTTTAATAGCGCAAAGTTATTCTGACAATTATGTAAATTTGTGACTGTGGTTATTTAATATGGTGTCACATAGTTATGTCATCATGTTATCATGGAACTCTGTATTTATAACAGATATTGCCGGTACGGTAGATCTAAACAGAATTTTGCAATTGTACATCTGTGGCGTCCGGAAAGCGTTGAGGATTCTGTATACGATTTTTAAAGTTTAGAAACTGTGTACATTCTGAATCTCATCGCTTCTCATTTAGTAACAATTAATAATGCAATACGATATTGGTAACATAGACATTATAAATCTATCCTATTATATTCTCTGATCTTAGTTTAAACAATATGGGAATGTGATGTGTAGCTTTTGGTCGACCTTGTTCTGTCAGTAATTATTAATTTTATATTAATATACTCTCTTTCGACATATTACATCATAATAAATAACTGCACATTCTAAGTTGCGTATTTGAATGAATATAAAAAAGTTTGATAGTATACATAGCCTAAAAACGCTGATCCCAAATATATTAATTCGTCAGTAACGTGTAAGTGGATGATCATCACATGATATCGTGATTTGCATAAAAATCAATTGTTATTTACATTATTCGACGTGTTTGTATAGCATGAGATGTTTATTTGCTCCATTGACGAATTTATTTTCTGAAATATTAATTAGATCACAGATTTTGGGGTTCATAATTCTTTATCAATATTTTAAGGTGTGCAAAGTATGTTTAATTTGTCTGTAATTTCAATATTTCTGTATATCCCCATATTTTTATAAAACACATAGATATAGCTTTATCTGGCCAAATTTCGCATCGCGTCTTGATTTAAAATCTTAATCAATGAACTTGCTAATCATTTAAGTTCAATTTCGTCTAGATATTTTGCACGTAAAAAATATATTTAAATTACCTCGAAATATTTCAGTATAAATCATAAGGTATAAATAAAAAGTTGTATGAAATAATTGTCACAAATTTCAAGTATTTCAAGAGTATTCTCGGTCACGTCCTCCATAGACGAATGAAATTTGCAATTTACAAATTGTTTAGATATTGATTTCTATTAATAGTTATTTGCAAAGATTTATTATACCTACTATTTATTTTCAATAATATTTACCTAATCTATTTATAATCCTTAAATTCGTGAATATAAAATTATAAATATAATGGATAATAAACTAAGTTTTTCAAAACTTATGCTGCAAGTCATGATCTACATTTAAAAAAAAAAAATTTAATATAAATAGATTTTCCGAAAATTGTTATAAATATTTTCCGATATAATACATAATTTTCTTTATAGTAAATGAAATTTTGGGTGGAGTCCATTATAAATTGACCACATTTTACATATTAAATATTAGTTTTAGAGAAATAAAATTGATTATAAAATATATCTGTAAAGTGATTTCATTTCTGGGCAAGTTGCAGATTCTAATCAGCACGACATTTATTCAGTTGGTATAAATGAAAAATTATACTAAACGAACAAGCCTCAAATTGAATCCATAATAGATGACTGTTGGAATAACATTCATTTAGATAATTTACATATAGTTAATATATTTCTAACGCTGAGAAAGTTTATTTTATTCCTATGTGTTCAGACGTTAATTGTTATTCTGCTTGTGCAGTTTTTTTTGTTTCTTTTTGAGTACCGGCCCACACTCTTTATTTAGCTGTATTCACATATGGTACCTGTTGTGCTTTAATTTCATTTGGCATCCAGACATCGTTTTGGTTTGTAAAGTTTATATGTGCCAACTTGGC
>JANSTX010057209.1:0-16779 GCA_027564355.1 Penthetria funebris
TATAAATTCACTTCACACCTTACCACAATTCACGTTTAAGATTTTAGAATGCAATGCACAATATCAAACTGTAATCAATAAGCTTAATTGCATAATTAGTAATCGATTTGCCCAATTCGAATAGTATTTGCGTTGGATATGAAATTTATCCGTAAGACATTTTAAGTATTATAAGAAATGCCATTAATGTTGTAATTCTTCTACAATAAAAGATATAATAACTTATAAAATAATTTTTCCACGACCCTATCGATATGGGTTAATGGTCATAGGTCTTTTATTGGATGGGTCAGATGTTTAGGAATAGGCTACATATTTGCCAGATCTCATAACTTGAGTATAATTAATGAGAATTTATATTAAATCATATACATCATTCTTAAATCGCAATGGATTCCTATTAAGTCCTATTACAGAATCGAACTGATCATCATTTCGCACATTATACAAGTTTAAAATGATCCACAGTCGTCACTATTATTTCATCTTACTATCCTTAAAATGAAATTTGTATAATTGTCAAAAAGCTCATCATCATCAAATTGTCAGGATGTATACCATCTACATTGTAATACTTATTTCGTGAAAACAATATTCAATTAATTTTTGGGTCCATTTAAAAGAGCATCATTATTATCGTGTTGACCTATCATCACCACATACGTACAATGATAGATTTACAGTTACTTAGATTTTTTCGTGAAATACAGACCCAATCACTTCACCACTTCAACGACCCCTACCAGTTACGAGACACAGGGATTTCCGTAACAAATATCAATGGCCAAGAAGTCAAATGAACTGCTAATTTTCTTATAAATCAATCAATAACCAATAATATTGACTTGGATATTGATCAACGGAATTTAGTTGTTATATGTTAAATTTAAGTTTGAATTATTTATGAATATTAAAATTTAACATATTTTGTACGTCAATTGGGTTCTACGTTTTTGGCAAATGATAAGGAAACGATGTCATTGAAATTTTACAAGGTCTACGCATTAAATACTGGCATGACGAGAATTATGGACATTAAATTATTACATTGTCTGATAAACAGATTGTATAACTTGTTTTTTCTTGTTTTCTTCTTGATAAAATACTGTATAAAAAAGATACAATTTGTTTGAAAATTCATTAGTTTCAAAAGTGCGTAGGACAGATTTGAAAATTATGAAGATTTTATTGGTGTTATTGGCTTGCGTTGTGGTTGCTATTCAAGTAATTATAAAATAAAATAAATATTAAAGACAAATATTTACTAGATATGCCTTAATTATTGTGTGATATGGAAATTAATTATAGGTTAAGTAACCCATCGAGTGGTTGAACAACCCACAATAATACTATTTCAGCCAGTAGATTGCATTTAATTAAAAACTATTTCTTGCCTTAAAAATAATATATAGAATTGATTTATATACGAATAAGAGTAATTGATAGTTTTGAATTGAAATACACTGACAATCATAAGATTTTCCGAACATATTAAGGATTATAAGCAATTTGAAATATGATTGAGAATAATAAGTGTGGTATTCCGAGTATAATTACATTTAGCTTCACATTATCTGCTAACTCATGTTGAGTATCTGATTAAGCACTGATGCTTCGATACATATTGATTAGATTGTCAAAGTATTCGATTGATTTTTTCCATCAAGATAAGATGTGATGTTTAATAAGAAAATAGTTAGAAAATTCGATGTTAGTTTCGAATAATGTTCGAAGATTGTAATGATGTCTTGTTGCATTCTAGCTTTATCATATGATAAATGTGACTGAAAATCTTATTTAATTATCAATTACTATACTATTCAATGTTATTTACAAATATATTCTATTTTTAGGCAGTACCACGAGGACCGAAAAGAAAGTTTGCTAAAACTGATGTTCCAACATATGATATAGAAATATCAAAAAGCAGACACGATTGTACTGATGTAAGACAAATAGATTTTAAGGAATTAATTGATAATATATCAATATATATTTGCAAATATTTTTCTCATTTCTAAAATTTCCCTTCCTCAGAATGTCTTATATGATTTCCATCATGATCATCCAGAAACTACTCTATGGTTATCACAAATCCAAGTATGGAGAAAATTCGTTTTACGGTCCCTAGCTCATTGTAAGAAACATGCAGATAACAAAGCAGAATTAGAGTAAGTGATTTTAACATACCCCTTTATCTTAAGAAATAATTTGTGAGTACTCAATTGTAAGACAATCAACTCGAATTGTTGTAGAACTATCAATGAACATTAAGTATTCATCCAATCAATAGTGAATATATAAAATGTGATCCAATATACATACATTCAATTGATATAGCCATAAGAAAAATATTAAGTGGTCGATTAAATAAATGATATCAATCATTTCGTGCGATCGCAGGACTCACTAACAAAGTAGACGTAGATGCGATGATTTATGCATTAAAAATTATTAAAATATTTAAATATTAAACTAGAATATTATCTTTTCCATATGATAATATTATTCTGTAATTATTAGAATCTCTAACTTTACCTTTCAAGCAGAAAACGTAAACGCTCACTGCCACGTCGTTTTTACAATTTATGTTTAATCTTAATGTTAATTATGTATACATATTTCGTTTTGTTTGCAGACAGTGCATAGCCGTATGGAAGGAACAAACAAGTTCTGGATTAAATTACTTAAGAGATCTTGCACTTGAAATTAATGTAAGTTAATAATGAATGCGATTAAAATTAGATTAATAATTTCCAATTTATTAAAAATTCATAATTAAACATTTTTAGGATGAACAAGGTGAAGACTGGTTCCTTGAATTAAAGCAAAAGACAGAAGATTGTTTATTAGGAGCCAATGAAAAGTAGGATAAAAGAAATTAAATCTTTTGTGTATGTGCAAACATTTGAAAATATTTTCAATGAATAAAAATGCTTAGTGCAATCATTTTATTTTGTTATAATATTTTGTAATTTTGAATTTTGAATTTATGTCGACATATGGAGATGTCAGGCAATTTTGTAATAATACTATATTGTATGTCATTAACTTTTTGTTCTGTAGTTAATTGAAATAATGCACATTAAGTCTTATTTTCTAAAGATCACGAATGATTAGAGGTAGTATTCGAATTCTATAGTCAATTATTATATAATATTTATCTACATGTGGTAGAACCAGAATCACTAGCAGAGGATTCAAAAATTATGGCATGTTATGATAACTAAAAATATGCATCTAAAATTTTTTTGAACTTTTGGATGTGATGGAGTATCCCTCGACCATGAGGTATAATGACATTGAATCATCCTACTAGGTGGATATATGCGGCATCTTCTATGATTTTTTTTAATACATTCAGATGTGCTTCGTGAATATATAAAATGTAATCCATGAACTCTATACTGAACATTGGCCATATCCACAAGGTATGGGACTGTACTCTGAGTCCCTTCACTTATATTGAGATTATGTGCTGAATCTTTATCTACGCCCTTAAGAAAAATATTTAATAAATCATTTACATTGGGCACTCCAATCTTTAAATCTTGTTCAATGAGATTGATGGTTTCATAAAGGGTCATTCTACGTCGACGAATCTAATTGTATTCACAAATTTTGCCATAAATGTGATTGAATCCTGTAGACAATTGGACGTAGTGTATACAGACTTTTGCAAGGCTTTTGATAGGGTTTCCCAGCAAATTCTATGAACTTGCGACAATTGGTATATACACTCGTCTTTGCTCATTAGCTCATATCTAACGAATCGAGAACAATATGTAAGGATAATCCTATAATCGCGAACTATTACCTTGATGATTGTGCATAATTTCGAATACACTGTGTTCGTGAGTTGGGAGTGTTGTTTGATACTAAGTTGTCATTCAACAAACACACTGACTATATAAAATCTAAGTTATATGATATTTTGGGTTTTATAAAAACTGGTTGTACTGGAATGTAATGTCCGCATGTACTAAACAGTGATTATTGTGCGTTCGTGCGTTCAATCATAGAGTACGCAAGCATTGTTTGGTCATCTTCAAACCAGGCTCATAGTATTAGAATTGAATCTATTCAAAAACTGTATATTTTATATTCTTTACTTAAACTAGGTTAGAGGTACATATTTAATTTAACAATAATTTTATAGATGTAATTTAATTCATTTAGGATTCCTTGAATTAAGACAAAACAATGCTTGCTTCTTTTATGTGTTCGACATAAGCGAATTTGCTATCAATAGGATTAATATTAATAATATTTAGGTAATGAACCAATAAACAAAAAGTGCAAATGTTTTAATACAAATACTTAACATTTTGAATTGGACAACTCTAGATCTGCCTTTCGGAGAAAAATAAAACCTTTGACTTAGAACAGATCCTAGGGTTTATTCATATTTCAGTAAATTGCTGTTTATTTCATTGTCAAATATAGATTTAGTTAATTTATTATAAATTAAGTTGTTTATAACAATTTGTTGTAAAACCAGACGGGATTGATTACATAGATTAAATATTAAATTAATTAAATATGTTTTGAAAACATCGTCTGACACAAAACACAAAGTAAAAACTTTTGTTTGCATGGATGCTCGTAACGTACTTATAACCTAAAGCAACATAATAATGTACATAATAGTGAGTGCCATACGTGTACATTACGTGTACATACATACACGAAACTTCATAGTAGCCTATACCAAAACACATTTTGAGATTGAAATGATCCAACAATCGTCGCTATTTTTACATCTTACTATCCTCCAAATAATATTTGTATAATCGTCCAAAGCTCATCACCAACAAATTCTCATGGTATATACCATCGACATTGTAGTACTTATTACGTGAAAACAATATTCAATTAATTTTTGTGTCCATTTAAAAGAACATCATCATTATCGTCTTGAGCTAGCATCACCACATGAGTACAATGTAAGATTTACAGTTACCTAGTTTGTTCGTGAAATAATTTTCAGCTATTAGATGAACATAACAGACCCAATTACTTGTGTGTCTATATTCACTACTTCAAAGAACGATGCCAGTTACGAGACGCAGGATTTTCCATGAAAAATGTCGATGGCCAAGAATTTATATAAACTGCTAATTTTCTTATATATTTTTTTTTTTTTTAAAACACATTATTTACAATCTATCTCATTAATTAACACTAATGTTTATAGAGATATTTAGTAAAGTTTTGTAATATTTGCCATTGACTTGTAAAGCAAGGCTCCATTGAACCATTGCCTTCCTATTAACCATTATATATTAATTGACTATTCGTTTCAAAATTGTCTATTCGTTTAGAAATATGCAACGATGTCATCTAGTTCGTGAATCTCATTCCGAGATCCTTCGGCTTATATCTTTTCAACCTCTTTATTTGTCCAGTTACATTCAGTAATTGTGGTATCAGTTTGTTTGGATGGTCTCGCAGTCTCTGGAAATATTTATCGCTTTTACTGTTGATCATAACCTTCACAGAGCATATGTTCATGTCGCTTCTTATCCTGTTGTTACGCACATACCAGGGTGCACTTACTATGGTTCCTAATACCTTAGACTGAAATCCTTCTATAATTTCTATATTGGAATTGCTAGTTGTATCCCATAATTCTGTACCATACGTCCATATGGGTTTTAATATGCTTTTGTATATTGCTATTTTGCAGTCCAATGAGAATGTTGATGTTCGTCTTAGCAACCAATATAACTTGTTGAATTTTATTCTTAATTGTTTGCTCTTTTGGATTATATGTGTTTTTTAATTTAATCTACGATCCAAGTCTAGTCCCAAGTATTTTTCCGATTCCGCCTGTGTCAACGACGCGTTATTTAAAGTCACCTCTGGACAGTTCATTCTTTTTGTTGTAAAGGTAACGTGCACTGATTTTCCCTCGTGGGTCTTTATCCTCCATATTTTTAACCACTCTTCAATTCTTGTTGGGCTACATTGTAGGTTTCGTGATGCCATTGCCGCGTTGATGTGTGATGCCAAAAGCGCCGTATCATCAGCAAATGTTGCAATGGTTGTATTTGATGTACTTGGTAAGTCAGCTGTATATAATTGGTACAATAAAGGGTCCATAACACTTCCCTGTGGAACTTCCGCATTTATATGACGCAATGTCGTAATCGCCTGTTGTTGTTTTATAGCAAATTGACGATTACTAAAATATGATATGAAGTATTTGATAGAAGTGATGTGGTAATAACTGTTTCAACTTAGATAGTAGGCCTTCGTGCCATATTTTATCAATGGCCTGGGTGATGTCGATAAATGCCGCCCGAACAATATCATATCGCTGTTAATTTTTGAAGTAATACGATGTATTTGTTCTGTCGTGGCATGTGCTTCTCGAAAACCAAACTGATGATCCGGGATCAATTGCTTTATCCGCATTATTCTTTTTATTTTCTGAGCAAATATCTTTTCAAATATCTTTGATAATACAGGCAGCAGACTAATAGGTCGATATGATTCAACCTTGCTGTGATCTTTTCCAGGTTTCGGAATGAGGATTATTAGCGCACGCTTCCATTGCGCTGGGAAATGGCAGGTTCTTAATACGGCATTGCATATAAATGTAATGTATTTTACACCTATGGGAGTTAATTCTTTTAACATCTTACCAGTGATTTTATCATATCCCGGTGCCTTCTTAGAGCTCATTTGTTCATTGATAGTGATTTTTACCTCATTTACTGAAAAATACTTAATAGGTTGGTCCATTTGAAACGGAGTTTTTAAATCGTTGATTATCTTGATATATTTAGCATTTGTTGTTTCTTGCTGGAATGGTGTGAAGGTGTTTTCCAAATGATCCACAAATAAGTTCGCCTTTTCGTTATCGCTTCTTGCCCATTCACCATTAGTTTTTCTTATAGGTGGTATATGTTGCTGTGGTTGCTTAATTTTATGAGTGGCTTTCCACAGTGAATAATCCGTTAGGTCAGTTGCTGTTAATCTTTTCGAGTATTTTTGAATTACTTCTTCCTTAATTCGTTTTAATAATGTCCTGATATCTTTAACCGCTCGATTTAATTTTGATTTATCCGCCGGTGCTCTTGTTTCCTGCCATCTCTTACGTAGTTGTATTTTTTCCTTGATTTTACTTTCAACCAATTTACTATATACGACATGGTGTTCGTAGACTAACTGCGTTGGCGTTGATTCAGTCACAGCTTTTGTTATTACTGAGTTAAATTTTTCGATAGCCTCAGATATATCCCCAATATATTTTAATGGTATATCCAGGTTGATGTTGTCATCGAATATTTCTTTGTAAAGGTACCAGTTGATTTTTTTGTTATGTAATTTGTGTTCTTTGCATTTAATTAATAATTTAGTTGAAGCAGTAATTATTACAGCTGAATGATCAGGAGATAATTCCAGGCATGATTCAGCTATTATGTGATTATTCGTTATTCCATTAGTTATACAAAAATCAATTAGGTCCGGAGTTTTCTTTCTATCTGTATGCCAATATGTTGGTTGACCCGTTGATAAATGACCTAATTTACATTCCTGCATAGCCAAAAGTAGTTGCCTACCTTTTTGTGTGATAATTTTTGAACCCCAATGCGTGTGCTTTGCATTATAATCACCACCTGCGATAAATTTATTACCTAGTGTTTTATAAAAGTTAATGCACTGATCTTTGTTGATTTTATGTTTTGGCGGGCAGTATACAGCTGTAATCGTTAAAGGTCCGTTCCAGTTCTCAACTACCACACTTGTTGCTTGCATGTGATCTTTTTGATATTTTTGTGCTTCGTAATGTTTTATTGAATTCTTTATTATGATTGCCCAATCATATATCATATATTGTATAATTTTTAATACTGAAGTAACTTTTGTTACGGTGGGTTTCTGATATTAAAAGTATATCGATTTTAAGTTGAATTATGAAGTTGCTTAGTTCTTGAGCTTGTTGTGATTAACCGTTAGCGTTCCAGATTACGATTTTTATTAACTTAGACATTATACTAATTTTGTAACGAGCTTCGAGAGTAATTCAATAAGAGGGACCAATTTGGCCCATAAATTCTTTCATCATATTTTTCATTTCTGCTATTTCACTTAATTGTGTTTGATGTGACCATGGTTGTATATTTTGTGGCGTAGGAATATAATGCTGTGGATTCGGGTTTGAACTCCCACCCACTTGCTGATTTTTAGCTACTTGCGCATATGTTAAATTTTGCTGTATATTTTGCTTCGTTGGTTTATTTATATTTGTTGTATTTTGATACATGTTTGGAGACGATTCTTGTTTTTTTCTTAATGTTGAGAATTTTTGTTTACTTAGTTCCTGATAGTGTGGACAGCCTTTATAATTTGCGGGATGTCCACCCGAGCATAAGACACATTTAACATCATTATCCTTAATATTTCTTACACAGTCCTTTGTTTTATGATCACCGGCACACTTAATGCATCTAGCTTGTCTATTACAGAATTTTCAGGTGTGGTCATAACGCTGGCAAGTGTAACATTGCGGGATATCCTTTTTTGGGTGTGGCGCCTCGAATGTGATTCTAGTATGTAGTAATGTATTTACCCCTATCCTTGTTGTTGTTATTTGTTTCTAGTGCCACATAAAACAATAGTAATGACTTACCCGTATTCCTTTGTTAGATGTTATGTATATTAATTACTTTATGCCATAGAGTTTGGAGTTCAGCCGTAATGTCTTCTGCATTCGTAGAGGGATGTAATTCCCTCAGTACGATTTTGAATGATCTTAATTCCTTTGGCTGATAGGTATGAAACTGTGTTTTCTTTATTTCAAGCTCAGCCACAATTTTTCTATAATTTTCTGAGTGTGTTACTTGCACTTTTACTTCGTCATTGGCAAGGCTTTTTAATGAAAAATCATCACCGCATATTTCTTTTAATAATATTGTTAATGGACCTATGCTTTTTACTCCACCCACAAATATTGGTGGTGGTTTTGGTTTTTTCACCACTTTTTCATTTTCTTCTGTCTCATATTCAGTTTCATTTTCAGTTTCATTATCTAATTCCCCGAATTTATTTAAAATATTAGTAGGGTTTAACCAATAGTCGCTAATTTTTGATTGTTTTGATGTCGACGTTTGCTCAGGGCTTTCTTTTTTTTGTCTGTTACCGTGTTCCATCCATATTTATTGTAGACCGAAGAGTTGTTAGAGTTGCTAGACGGATCTCTTATAAATCAATCAATAACATATGATATTGACTTGGATATTGCTCAAAAGAATATTGTTGTTATATGTTAAATTTAAGTTTGAATAATTTATGCATTATTTATGAATATTAAAATTTAACATATTTTGTGCGTCTATTGAGCCCTATTTTTTTGGCAAATGAAAGAATTATGGACATTAAATTATACATTGTCAGATGAACAGATTGTATAACTTGTTTTCTCTTGTTTTCTTCGTGATAAAATACTGTATAAAAAAGATACAATTTGTTTGAAAATTCAATAGTTTCAAAAGTGCGAACGACAAATTTGAACATTATGAAGATTTTATTGGTGTTATTGGCTTGCGTTGTGGTTGCTATTCAAGTAATTATAAAATAAAATAAATATTAAAGACAAAAATTTACTAGATATGCCTTATAATTATCAATTACAATACCATTGAATATTATTTATAAGTTTATTCTACTTCTAGGCAGTACCACGCGGACCGAAAAGAAAGTTTGCAAAAACTGATGTTCCAACATATGATATAGAAATATCACAAGGCAGACACGATTGTGCTGATGTAAGACAAATTGATTTTAAGGAATTAATTGATAATTTATATATGTATATACATTTCTCTCTCTCAGAATGTCTTATATGATTTCCATCATGATCATCCAGAAACTACTCTATGGTTATCACAAATCCAAGTATGGAGAAAATTCGTTTTTCGTTCCCTAGCTCATTGTAAGAAATATGCAGATAACAAAGCAGAATTAGAGTAAGTCATTTTATCATATCCCTTTATCTTAAGAAATATTTTGTGAGTACTTAATTTTTAAACATTCAACTCGAGGGTTAGAACTATCAATGAGCATTAAATATTCATCGTATCAATATAGTGAATATATAAAATGTAATATAATATCCATAAATTCAATTGATATAACCAAAAAAAAAATAGGAAATGGCGAACTAAAATCTAGATTACTCAACTCATCTTTACCAGTACGCTAGATAAATGATTTCAATCATTTCGTATGGTTGCAGGACTCACTAACAAAGTAGAAGTAGCTGCGATGATTTATGCATTAAAAATTATTAAAATATTTAAATATTAAACGGTGATATTACATTATTTTTTACCTTATTTCAAATTTGAATTGTAATATTGAAATATTTGAAAAGGAATATTATCATTGGTGTACAGGTTGTAAAGTTAATGCTAATAATACAATGATCAATTTTACTTTTCAAGCAGAGAACGTAAACGATTACATGCCTCATTACTGTTAAAGAATTCTGAAGGACATAGCCCTTACGTCGCTTCTTATCTTATCACAATTTATGTCCAATATTATTATGAATTCTGCATATTTCTTTTTGTTTGCAGTCAATGCATAGCCATATGGAAGGAACAAACAAGTTCTGGAATGAATTACATAAGAGATCTTGCACTTGAAATTAATGTAAGTTAATAATTAATGCATTAAAAAATACGTAAATAATTTATAATTTATTTAAATAAAATAATCAAAATAATTTAGGTGGAGAAAGGTGAAGACTGGTCCCTTGAATTAAAGCAAAAGACAGAAGATTGTTTATTAGGTGCCAATGAAAAGTAGGATAAAAGAAATTAAAACTTTTATTTATATGCAAACATTTGAAAATATTATCAATGAATAAAAACGCTTAATGCAATCTAAACTTTTTATTTTATTATATTATTTTGTAATTTTGAATTTTGAATTTATGTCGACATATGGAGATGAGAAGCAATTTTATACGGATAATATATTGTGTGTCATAAACTTTTAAATCTGTGATATAAAGTACATTAAGACTTATTTTCAAAAGATCACGTATGATTAGAAGTAGTATTATCTACATGTAGTTGAACCAGGATCACTAGCAGAGGATTAAAAAATTATGGCATGTTATGATAACCCAAAACATAGATCTAAAAATTGTTTGAAATTCTTAGCAATATGTTGGTTTCTTAGTTTACATGCAATGTTGCAGTGAAATGTGACAATGCGCTTTTTAAGGCCGATAATTATACACTAGACGATACATCCGAAGTTGATTATTTACATTTATACCATCTAATACGTCTGGTAAACTTCACAATTATTACCACAACATACAAGAACTACGATCATTTACTAGTGAATTTTATAGAAATGAAATTGCATGTAATTATGAGATCGTTATACTGACTGAATTATGGCTAAATTTTACGGTCTTTAGTAAAGAACTGTTCTGCAATAATTTTATAATATACAAATGTTCCGCAGATACTAGTGATAAAGAAACAAGGTAAGTGTGTACTAATTGCAACTAACATTTGATTTAATTCTGAACTCATTAATATTCCTAATACTGGCGCAATTATGTGTCGGAATAGTAAATTATAAACTATAAATTTTCTGGTACTGTCTGCTTTAATCTGTATATTAGTGACATCGTTAATGTGTTCAGTAAATGTAAGTGCTTAATGTATGCTGTCCTATAAATGATTCTAATGACGTGGTCCAATTTCAGCAAGCAATGGTGTATGGATAATCATCTATTGCTAAATATTTCTAAACATGCATCAATCACAATTCATTGAAAACGTAATCCTATAATCACGAACTATTACCTTGATGATTGTACATTAATGCGAATATAATATGTTCGTGATTTGGGAGTGTTGTTTGATACTAAGTTGTCATTCAACAAACACAGGGACTACATAACATACATTTTGAATTGGACAACTCTACATCTGCATATCGGCGAAAAATAAAACCTTTGACTTAGAACAGATCCTAGGGTTTATTTATATTTCAGTAAATTGCTGTTTATTTTCATTGTCAAATATAGATTCAGTTAATTTATTATAAATTAAGTTGTTTATAACAATTTGTTGTAAAACCAGACGGGATTGATTACATAGATTAAATATTAAATTAATTAAATATGTTTTGAAAACATCGTCTGACACAAAACACAAAGTAAAACTTTTGATTGCATGGATGCTCGTAAAGTACTTATAACCTAAAGCAACATAATAATGTGCATAATAGTGAGTGCCACACGTGTACATTAATCACAAAACTTGATAGTAGCATATACCAAAACACATTTTGAGATTGAAATGATCCAACAATCGTCGCTATTTTTTCATTTTACTATCCTCCAAATAAAATTTGTATAATCGTTCAAAGCTCATCACCATCAAATTCTCATGGTATATACCATCGACATTGTAGTACTTATTACGTGAAAACAATATCCAATTAATTTTTGTGACCATTTAAAAGAACATAATCATTATCGTCTTGACCTATCATCACCACATGAGAACAATGTGAGATTTACAGTTACGTAGTTTGTTCGTGAAATATTTTTCAACTATTAAATGAGCATGACAGACCCAATTGCTTGTGTGTCTATATTCACCAATTCAAAGAACGATACCAGTTACGAGACGCAGGATTTTCCATGGAAAATGTCGATGACCAAGAATTCATATGCACTGCTTATTTTCTTATAAATCAATCATTAACATATGATATTGACTTGAATATTGATCAACAGAATATTGTTGTTCTATATGTTAAATTTAAATTTGAATGATTAATGAATTATTTATGAATGTTATACTTTAACATATTCTGTACTTCAATTGAACCCTACATTTTTGGCAAATGATATCGAGACGATGTCAATGAAATTATGCAAGGTCTAAGCATGATAAACAAATTCCCTATATGTACAAAACTTGATTTCTTCTTCTTTTGATCTAGGGCCGATTGTATAAAAAAAGATACAATTTGTTTGAAAATTCATTAGTTTTAAAAGTGCGAACGACAGATTTGAACATTATGAGGATTTTATTGGTGTTATTGGCTTGCGTTGTGGTTGCTATTCAAGTAATTAACAAATATTTAAGGCCAACATTTACTATATAGGTCTTAATTATTTTTAGGTTAAGTAAAAATATTTTCAGCTAGTAGATTGCATTTTATTAAAAAATTGCTAATGTGATCACAAAGTCGTTAAACACTAAACAAATTTGTTCTATCGAATATGGTGGATAATAATAAGTTTGGTATTCTGAATATAATCACATAAAGGTTCACATTATGTGCAAATTTATACTTTGTATCTGATGAAGCACTGATGGTTCTCCACATATTATTCTGCTTTTTATCGATTGATTTTTTTCATCAAAATAAGATGTGATCTTTAATAATATATTGATTAGTTAGAGAATTCGATGTTAGTTTCGAATATTGTTCGAAAATTGTAATAATGGAATATGATGTCTTGTTGCATTCTAGCTTTATCATAAGATAAATGCTAATCTGTCACTGAAATTCGTATTTAATTATCAATTGCAATACTATTGAATATTATTTATAAGTTTATTCTACTTTTAGGCAGTACCACGAGGACCGCAGTCATATCAATTTAAAGGCATGTGATCAAGGAGTCGGGAATGGTAATAAGTTGTGTATAGGAAACGACAAATTAACATCGTTTTTTCGTTCTATGCACACTTGAAGTGTACATATTAAGATAATAATGATGATGATTTATTACAAAATATACTTATGCAACATTGTTGACCATTGTTGCGAATATTTGCTTGACGAAATTTGGAAAAACAAAGATGATAATATCAATTGATCACCTCTGAAGATCTGTAAACGCGTAATAAGGTCAATATGTCTTTAATGTAAAAAATTATGAATTGTTAATTTTGGTATTCATTTTGTAGTGTGTGCATAACAACATGGCGTGAACAATCAAGTACTGGATTAAATCACATAAGAGATCTTGCGCTTGAAATTGATGTAAGTTAATAATCAATGTATTAAAAAATACGTAAATAATTTTTAATTTATTTAAATAAAATAATCAAAAAAATTTAGGAGGAAAAAGGCGTCCTTTGAATTAAAGCAAAAGACAGAAGATTGTTTATTAGGTGCCAATGAAAAAAAGGATAAAATAAATTATTAAAACTGTTATTTATGTGCGAACAAATATTATCAATAAATAAAAATGCAAAATGTAAGCTAGATTTTTTATTTTATTATATTATTTTGTAATTTTGAATTTTGTTAGGGTCTCAGAAAATTTTACATTGCAGAGAAGCATCATACCGACCAGATTTTATGAATCGGTTAATCGTAGAATATAACATAGTTGATTTTAATAGCAGTAACTTTGTCAGTAATGTTGTGTCCAATTATAACGGATCCACGTGTAACCAGATCACAACTATAAATCCGGTACCTATAAATTAAACTTATTGGAGGCCTACGTGAACCTAAATCACCAATTTCGCCTTTCCTCCACTTTGCATTTTATCTCCATTTCTTCGCCCATGCAATCAACCTACTCTCAATCTATCTTCAAACATTAAATCATAATAAATCCATCTTCATCACTCCATTATAACTACCCTCTCAACTTGACAGAAACAAATCTATTATTTAAAAATTTGTACTAACTTGAAAGTGTTTTCAATTAACTAAGATACCGTTCATGAAGTGACAACAAATGAATCTCCTTCATTGACATTACTTTGATTAACATTGGCCAGTTCTAACTTCTTCCTTCTCCTCTTTTATCCATTTTATCCAGTTAATAAACACTAGCTTTAGCAAAAATTATTTTCGAACTTGCCCATAGCAATTATACATGTCACTAAACCTACTGGAACTATCAGGTAAATATGATTTACAATAAGCATTTGGATTCGATGCAAGTAAACATAACAACACTGTGATGTACATGTGCAACGATGATGATGATGATGATGATGATATAATTGAATTAGTAAATACATCTTTCAAAAACCATCAAAATGTCAAAATTGCTGTAGTATCCGCCGTTTTCACCACTTAAACAGACAACTAGTAAAACTTCCTGATTGTGCCTATATACAAAACATGCGCCAGGATTGGATGCATCTTTCTTTTTAAAACGTCAATCCTCTATCTGTAGTCGGTAACGAGATATTCAAACTTTTTTTTAAAAAACTTACTTAGTATGTTCTCCTATTATAATTCCAAAAATGCGATAATTTGTGCTACTTTAAACTTAAATTAACAAAATGTAGATTATCTTGTAATCGGTAATAGTTAGAGACGTATAGTTTCAGATAGGGATATCAGTGTTGCCAAATCCAGAAATGTATGTTGCAATCTATATATAATGTTGAAATATAATTTTTTACAAACAAAAGGTTTGTGATTAATTAACAATGATCATTAATGTGTGAATGCAATGTAATATAACCAATCCTCATTTTACTATACATTTTGCCTACTTAGTACATTTCTTGTTGAATTAATTGGTCTACTGACTTCCGTCGTAAAATATTTTTAGAATTATCTTAGAATTATAAATCTTTTAGACACCTACACTATCAGCTAGTTACAGTTAAGTTAAATTTGGATATATAAATAGCAGCAAATATTTGTTAATTTAAATTTGAATATTTTATTCCAAGTGAGTACGAATGAAGTGACCGACAATAATCAAAGCTACTCAAATCAACTCTATATAATGATATATGCGAGGCCAAAAAAATGATGTTATTGTCGTGTTTGTCGACAAGTTAAAAAAAAACGTCTTATATAACCTGGTCATTATAAATGATACTCTATTTAACCGATAGTAAATTATAATTATGAGTATATAATTATTTGCGATAATATAATTAATGTTAATATCATAATGCGTCCTAAGCGCCCTTGAGGCGTAAAGGTCAAGATAAAGTACAAAACTGATATCTCATCATTCTGTCATGATATTTTCTATTATCTACATTTAATTTTTATATTAAATTATAAACGGAATTGGCTTTTCATTAACATCTTAAGTATGGCGATAAATCTGAATTGAATATTAAATGTAAATCAAAGATTTCATTTATTCTATTTACCATGAAGATGTTCAAGGTTATGGTGTTATTATGTATAATTTTTATGAATTCCTATATGATTAGTTTGGGATTAATTATGAATATATTATAGGTGCTATTACATTTTTCTCCAATTCACGTAAATAATAGAGGCACAACATTTAAGGTTAATGTACAATATATATGTGAATATAAAGTTTCGATAATTAAATTTAATGGTGCAAACGAGCTCAGTAATTTGAATACTAGTATATTTGCAAGATTTAAACTTTATAAACGAAAATATGTAAATTAACATACAAATAATAGATTTAAAATGTTAATGGATAAAATAAACTATACTTATTTACAATATACAACTAGATAACTAATCTGATAATAATACAAATTAAAGGTAAAGAGTAATGATGGTGAACTGAGTCCCAACTTAGTAATCTAGAGCCCATTTGTTCAATTTATTATCATTATGAGAATGTCTCTTTTATGGAAAACCTTAAATAGCTCGTTAATGTTTAAATATAAAGTTTAGGCGACTGAGAAGCAAAGATTCATGAAAATCTTTCACATCATTTATGCAATATCAGATGAAGAAGCATGCTTTCATTGGCAATTAATAGACGATTAGCAGACGAAGAAAATGTAAATAGTTTAGCCATAC
>JANSTX010057220.1:0-24779 GCA_027564355.1 Penthetria funebris
TATTGCAAGAAAAAAACACCCAGGTGGCACACGGCCAATAGGTAGGCCTCCGAAGAGATGGCGAGAAAGTTGGACATACGCATCTCAAAACTGACAGAAAATAAAAAGTACTAGAAAAACACAGGTCCATGAAGAAGAAGAAGAAGAAGAATTTGAAAATATATATTTTGTTAACTTGTGATAGAAAGTATAATATGTTAAGTTGTCTATTTTGTCTGTGTGATAAACAAACAAATTTTTCAAAAGTATTATAAAAGTGTTCGTTGTTCTTACAGCACACATAGACGTTGCTCACATGTCATTCATTATCGCCATGTGCCTCCGAAATCGTAATATTCAGAAAATGTGATTTGTCTGAGAGTATATCCGAGCTCTTATAGTAAATATAATGTAAATATCATTGTATATCGTTGGAAACATTGAAAAATGAGAAAATAAGTCAAGTTGATACTTAATTGGATCAAATTCAGCTATTTTCTGTTATATAATTTATAATGTATTTGGAATTTTGACTGTATTTTTGATGCTTTGAATGAGAGATGGTTTCTGTAAATAATAGAATTTATTTATTATTGGGATTTAGTTTTTTGAATATTACGAGAATTTCTCGGTCCCCAATCAGAAATTAAATTGGGCTGGCAATTAGTTATAAGAGATTATTATTGAAAATAAAAAAAAAAAATTGTAGGAGACTCCACGGATCCTTGGGGAAAGTATCGTACTATGTTACCTTGATGAATAAAATATGATCAACTGAAAACTTTAGGTCAGCGGCTAAGAAAAGATTTAATGGTTTGTACGACCACTGTCTTTTTTCAACATAATGACTAAGATTCACAAGTTATTCCTGCGATAATCCATTCGGTTTTTTTTTTTAGTTCTTTCCAGTAACAGTCCTATTTTCGTGATAATCAAGCTTTCAGTGTACGTACATATTATTTTATTATTAATACATTATTTGTAATGAAGATTTTTATTAAACTTTAAAAAATCAAATTTATATTTTTCACAGGAAACGATTAAAACTTTTGTGAAAAAACACCGTAAATTACGTCTTACCAAAAAGATACGTACAATAAAATAATAATTCGTTGTACAAATAATTTTTTAGTTATTTTATATAAAATTTATTAGCGTTTATTTACTTATTGTTTTATTTAAATTTAATTGATTATTTTAATTTATAAAAGCAATAATCTCATGAAATATAAAAATAAAAAATTCATAACGAAATTTTTGCGGTAAGTCATACATTCTTCATATTGTCTTTAAATTGTCTTTTGTCCTATTATTTTTAGATGGGAATGTCTTGAGTGTCGTCCTGTCCATTTAGTTACATGTTTTTCCGAAGAATTTTATTATATACTATTTTTTTTTGTTACGGTTTATGATTTAGTAACATAGCAATATATAAGAAGGTAAGCGAAAATAGTGTTGTTATAGTGGAAGGAATGGTGCATAAATGACGGTTATTTGCTACTATTCTTGTTTTTGAGAAGACTTAGGTCATCAGATTTGATCAGCGAAATATTCATGAAATTGATGTATAATTTCGTGTAAAATTACACCATTCTATAAATAATACAATAAATTAATCAATAAATAATATAATAATATAATTTGAAGATTCATTGATAAATTTCGAGTATCATATCTGATATTTGGCTGGTATCAGTAATTACACAAGAAAAAAAAAATAATTGAAAAGGAAACAGAAATTAGTTGTTATGTTATGTTCGTAGACTTTATGTTATGTTATTATCAAATTTTTTTTTAATGATTTTCGTTTAGATATATTCATTAATGTTACAAAATTATGTTCAAGATTTTTAACAGTTTTACTATATGAATATTGTATATCCGGTGACCTACTGTTTTGTCTGTAGGTTATAGATACATAGGAGTCAAGTTAGATTAGAAAATAGTGATTTAATTGGGGATTTTGAACAATATTAATGTAATATCGAATTCGAAACATACATAAATTATGTTTAGGATTTTAATTGGAATAATAACTAAATCTTTGAGTGATTAATAGTAGGAATAGCCATAACAATACAATTCAGTAATGATGAATGCTGTAGAAACTTGTAGTTTTGTCTATGTCTTTTATCTATTATTGATCTTGTATATAATTTAAGTGTCTGCTAAATTTTCCTTAAAAAAATTATTCCTGCCAAAGTAATGAAATTAATAAAATACAATTAATAGTTAATATACATTATTTTTCAGGTAACCCGAGCATTTTCCTTCAATAAAACACCATTAAAATTAAAAAGAACTGTTTCAACAACATCACCATTATATGGTAGCACAAATTCATTAACACCTGCAACACAATTAGCACAAATGCGACTTGCAAGTTGCACAAATATTAATGTAAGTTTTTCGATGATAATAATGAAATTATGTGTTTTTTTGAAAAAAAAAAAAAATAAAATAATAACAAAATATTTTGCAATTTATAGGAAGTTGGCGAAGAAGATGATGACGATGATGATGTTGATGACGAAACATCACATCAGACTGAAATATTAGTTGCACCAATGTCAGTGCAACCTACAAGAAAATCTAAAAGTTCAACGTTATCCATAGCTGCGCTAAGGAGATTATAATAATTATCGAATTATTATTGATTTTATTTTAATATATATATATGTATATATATATTTTGAATTTTATTAATTAATTAATTAATATAAAATTATTACACACATATAATTATTAAAATAATTATCAAACAGAAATGATTTCAAATGTTATACGGAAAATTAACAGAATAAATGAATTAAAATTTTAAATAGTTTAAAAATTCTATTTTAAAAATATTAAAAATGTAAATATTTAACATTTTCTTTTCATTTTTAATTTACCATGTAAATAATGTATTTTTAAGAAGATTAACTGTTAATTGATTGTATTAAGTTTTTAATTTTAAATTACAATTAATGAAAATATTCTACAATATTGAAAAATCATAGATAGAGAGTATTTTCATTCTCAAAATTTGTATGAAAAATGTATAAGCGAATTTAATGTTTTTATTTTTAACAAAAATATAGTTTGAATGTGAGATTTGAATTTCAAAATAGAAACAATGTTTAATAATCATCACGATTGTGTTTTTTTTCATAAAAAAATAAAAAATAAAAATAGAAAAAAGTAAAAAGAAATTAAATTATATCTCATAGAATTATTGTATTAATTAAAAATTTAAAACAAAAATAATGACACAAACAAATATTTAAGAAATAGAGATTATTTTTATAATAAAATTAGACATAAATAAAGAATTATAAAATTGAAATGAAAATAAAAAAAATTTCTTTTTATTTTTAATCATATTAATCATTATTAATGTTTTGTTAAGTGATTAGGATTAAAAGAGCGGTCAATCTAAATGATGAAACTCATAAATAATAGCTTTGGATCGGATTCTTTTTTAAAAATTTCAACTAAATTAATATCAACAGAACCAGACGATTTTGACTACATCAAATATTATTTCACGAAATTTGTAAAAACGTACACCGTAAGTATATATTTTGTCTTCCATAAATAATTTATAATACACAATTGACCGTTTCAGCCTATAAATCTTATATATCAATCTGCCGGTATTCTTACATAATCATCTATTTAATTATATTTAACCGATCGAATCTTTATTTTACAAAACTTTGATTATATTACAACATCTTTAGAAATATCAAAATATCAGAACAATTGCTGATGAGGTGTTTGATTTTGCAAATAATTTGTTTTTCTTTTTTCTCTTCATTTAGCGTGCAAATAAATTTTAAGGCAATTGGAATGCGTGCAGAATGAAGTAACAGATAAATTAATTGTTCATAGTCAGTGACAAAAACAGTTTTTGGATCAGATTGGATGAAATGTGGAAAAAAATGATCATCTACTTCAATATTTATTTTTAACATCATTTTAAACTAGTGGCCAAGTAAATTTTGGATTATCTTTAATTTTTTTGTCATAATATTTTGATTTGATATTTGATTAATAATTCGTTGCTAAATTTTTCAATTTCCCGACCCTTCGATTCTATTTTTACTAAACAATAATTCGTGTGGGATCCTCTAAGGATATTTCGCATGTGTTTTTGCATTCTATTTGATGAGACTATATTATTTAACAGACATACAAGTATGCTTATTGAAAGTCTCAACCACAAAGACTACATACTAAAATTTTATAATTAGCCTAAGATGATAACATTTATTTATGGACAAACGATTTTGGACTTTCAAATGTCATTAAATTATAATTTTATTGTACATTTTGATCGGATTTAATTTATTAAAATGTTTCAATTGTCTATTATCACATAACTACAAGTATAATTATCAGGTTTAATGAGTTTAAAGTTTACGTAAAGAAATTAAGAAGGAACTTCTTATTTTTCTTCTTCTTTCCTTAGGTCATAGACCTGTGTTTTTCTAATAATTTAGTTTTGATATGTGAATGTGTCAACTTTGTCGCCATCTTCTTGGAGGCATTCATACAGGACGTGATCCACACTTGGGTGTTGTCTCAATGCAATATTTGCAATTCTATTATCTGGTATTCTTTTAACATGGTTTATCTATTAACGCCTTCTGGTTCTTTTCCATCTTACTAAGTCTTGAATTTGATATCTATCTCTGAGTGAATGACCGGTGATTGTACGTAAAATCTTCATTTCTATTCTTATAAGTTTAGTTCTGGACGTATCACTACGGCTTTCCACTGTATATGTTAAAATGGATCTTATGCATGTTTTATAAATTTATACTTTACTTTTTAGCAATATGAACTTGTTTCTCCAAATGGCGTCATGAATGCATCCGGATATTGTTGGTTTGATAGCGAACGTCTGTAGTAACATCTGAATAAGTGCTTGTTTCTGCACCCAAATAACTTGCTCAATTATTATATTTCATCTACCACTAATTTGTGCGTCTAATTGGTTGTTTGGCTATAACAATTGATTTTGTATTAATAATAGATATCAAAATGTATAAACTTTCAGCATCTTCATTTCATTTGATTTGTGAGTATTCCGCTTATTTTTGCGATGTGTTTTGTATACTGTATATATGTTGGCTCCTTCTAAAATGTGTATAACATCGTTAAGTTGGTTACGATCGATAGCTTGTCCAAGATCTACGAATCACATGAAAATTGATGTGTTGTATTCAATGGACTTTTCCACAAGTTGTCGTAAAATGTTGAATCAATAGTTGATCATGTTCATTCTGTTCACTGCAAAACACAGTTTTTGACGTTGTTCACCGCGAATAATCTTAGTGAAGAGTTTCTGAACAGCACTTAATAAAGTGTGATTTTTTCAATCCTTTAATTGCTTTTTCAATCAAATATTGGTTGACATAATCTTACATACAAAATTTTTGCGGGATAAAAACTTCTGTTTGTTATAATATATAGTCAATGGTTGACTATTGACCTCTGAATGTTATGCCAAGTGTATTTATGTCGATTTTATATGTGAGAAAAATGTATTGTTAATTCGAAGTTCATTATTAGCACAAAAATCTATCAGCGCATATCAATTTTCATTTAGTGTTTTATCATTAAATCTTTGTTTGATGTCATTCAATACTTCTCTAGCATTCATATCACCCTGTATTATTATTTTATCGTTAGATAAAAAACTATCTAACACCAAGTCATTATAGAATGACTCAGTTTTTTCTCGTACATCCGTCGCATCAATTCAAGCTATATGAATTAAATAATTACCGAATTTGAAAGATACTGTAAGTAATCTATAACTTTGGTATTTCATATTATGTATATGTTCTGTTCAAGTCGATGATGCAAAAGTAAGCCAACACCCTAATGAGCCCCCGTTGGTCCTTATCCTTGCCACTATATATGAAAACATAATTATTGTATCTATTCTTTTTCGTTTCAGATAAAGCACAAAAACCAATCTTATGTTGTGTTTAATTTCCATTAGCAATTCCGGATCTTTATTGTTAATGTTATATTCCAGCAATCCGTTCCACTATCCGTAACCTGTCTATGTGTCCACTTGAATTATTCTGAACACAATAGTCTATTCTTTGCAATATCTACATATATATTATATACATAATACATACAGTTTTCTCAAATCTGTAGAACATCTACACATTTTTTCAGAATCAATCTTTAGAATAAATCAATTTAATATCAATCGAATTATATCAATTATTCAAATATGTCTTGAATTCCTAATGTCAGCACTAAAATTGTTAAATCATTTATCAAAAGCGTTTTGTTCAGTACTATACATCAGTTGAAATTTCCATGAAGTAGAACTCCGCAAAAGTGACTTCTGAATTTGAAGGATAAAACAGATGAATATACTACATATGATCAATTGCAAGTAGATAAGGGTGACGTAGTTTTTCACATCTAAACTTTTTTATTTAAGTAATTGGCAATAATTTTTAACGTTATGTGTAAAATAGATTGTTTTAAATAAATGTTGACCGACTATTTATCATATTAACATAACTATTTTTTTGTTCTTCTAGTTTGAGCTTGACTCTTTATGGTTTAACTGCAAAACAACGCAAATATTTAGGTTGATTTTAATTGAAAAATATTCACACCAAATTTTATTAAACTGACCATATCTAGTTTATGTCTACATCATTACAGATTTGATATAATTTTTATCCACTGCAGATCTACACAAAATTCTAGGTGAAGGACCTGCATCAAATTTTACACTGTATCACCTTTTATAAGCGACATAAGGAATTTTGATAAGATTTTAGTTTTTTTTTTGTTTTTTATATTATTGAAAACTGCCAGTTATAATATTGGAACACATACTCATGTTTGATGTATGTTGATGAGGATTTACTTTAAAGATATGTTTAATTAGATTATATAGTCGACCACTACATTCGTCTATAGTATATTTTATTTAGAAACAGCACATGCATTTTTTTTTTTTTCGTTTCTGATTGTAAGGACACCCATTCAGTTGGGATATAAGCAGTAAAAATTAGATTATCAATTAAACTTTTAAAAAAAATATATTATATTATTTTTAAATAACAAAATAACCATTTATATTGTTCAAAGAAGTCGTAATATTTAATTAAAACAATAAATTTATTACAATTAACTGGCATTTAATTAATCAATAAGAAATTCATCAAAGAATTTGAAATTACGTCAATTTATTTTAGATGATATCTTTTAAATAATAGTAATAGTAATATTATGACTCGTGTATATTATTATTATAATTATTTTGAAGTTTAAGATCAAGGAAATCCTACATACATAGTATAATTCTTCTTAATTTAACAAAGTACCATATTAAGTTGTATATACTAAAACAATAAACGTTTATGATCGAATACTACAATAATGAAAAACCATATCAATGAATATTATACGGACATTTATCTCATTAATTAATTAATTTATTTATAAATTTTGTACATAATTCAACTTACTATACTCGTAGTATTTATTTTTAATAATTATTTTTATTTTTACATATATTTAGAGATATAATGGCATACCAATTTTTAAATGAAGGATTAGGATTAAATTGCATTGTTATACATATTGATATTTAATCAATCGTGTAATTAACATAATTTTATGTCCATATTGAGAATTGCAATTATAGTGTGGAGTACCCATAGTGGGGCCCAATATCCACAAAATTATTGTAACTAATTTGACTCAAGCGACATGATCGATAGGAATGAGGTAAGTGCACTCATGTATTTATGATAATTTCCATTTAAGACTTTTATAATTAAATTAAAATTTTCATATAAAATTGTTGCGATTAATTGTGGATGCTTTTTATTATCATTTATTATAACTTTCATTTTATACGCTCATTTTTTAATATTTAATCAATCATAATAATTCTACTTATTGTGTTGTTTCACTATATAAATTCGTTAAAACAATAAAAAACAAACAGAAAAAAAAAAAAAATTAAAATTTATTCGCTCATTCAATCAAAACTACTATTTACTAGTTTCTTTTGAAATATTTAATATTATATATGATGACTAATGGCTAATACACATGATTTAATAAGTATATAATTAGAAGAACGTTATTAAAAATGTAAATCTCCCTTTTTAAAATATATACTACCCAAACGATGATGTTGTACACCCACTAAATTGTTTGTAGTTGTATTTTTTTTTTTTTTTTAAACTACAGGGTCTTAATTCGCGCTAATTATAAAAACTATCGTGCCTAACATTTGATAGATACTCTGATGATTTTTTCAATTTTTTTTTTTCATTTTCTTTGATTTGCCTGATGACAATGACAATATTTGTTATTTTATTTTTATAATAGTATTACAATAAAATAGTAGATGATGATGATGTCCCCACTTAATGGAAATAAATTCAGAATTTATTATGTACAAATATATACAAATATAGAAAAATATATATTCCAGATTTTAATTCATAAACTGTTAGTTCCCATTTAGTTTCTCATTGTAATGGTCAGTTTGAATCATAAATTATTTTTTTAAAATTTAAAAATTTATAGTAATAATAATTTAACAACGAAAAAAAAAAAAGAAAAAAGAATTGAATTGAAATGAATGTTTAAACTTTTTGATAATTTTCTGTTTTTGTTAAAAACAATTAAGATCGTAATTAGTTTCACGAATGAAATACCGAAATAGTCAAGGATTAATTCTGCAAATACAATTTCGTACATATTTAATTAAACTAATTTAATTTAAAGTGGTAAGTTATAAAAGTCGTATATTATGTTTGCAGTGATTTTAAAAATATTTCAATAATTTTTTTAAAAAAAAAAAACACGATTTATACTTAAATTTTACTATTTTGAAAATATAATATTGTCCCAAAATGGCTAAGAGTTAGTAATCTTGCGATAGTATTTCAGGATTACTTGTTGTCGTCCCTAAATTTTGGAACAAAAGTTTCGAAATTTTTATAAACTTAACGACGTTGATATTGCATTGTCAGAAGGACGAGTAATTTTCAGCTTCAAGTAAAATGTTCTGAATGAATTTAAATTGGATAAATTGCATAATTCTGGAATTTTATTATTGTTTTTTAAATAATTGCTTAAACTACAATATTGTTCCATAAATAATTCGTTAAGACTTTCACATTTTATGTGTGTCGTTATCATTTGATTTTTATTCAAAAATCAAATGATAAAAGAAAAAATTCAGAAACCTAAACGATGATCATATTTTAATTGATTTCGAAAGAATTTCTTAAAGATTTTAAAGTTTTTTAAAATAAGTGATGTATTAATGTCGTTAAAATTAACTTATTGGATTTTATCAGACAATGATTTTATTAATTATTTAAAAGGATATTAAATATTGTATAGGACATTTTGATAAAATGACCTCACAATGTAGGCGTAGTGATGGAGAAGTATAATTTGAAATCGTGAAAATAAAATATCTAATTTGAATTGGATTAAAAATTCAATTTGATTGTTTGAGACAGAAGAATTATGTTTGAATGAATCCTGTACATAAAATCTACTGTATTATCAATTAATATAATTTTCATTGTACTCCTATTCCTATTTTAATTTAACTCTAAATTTGTTTAATTAATTAGTAATTACTTAATGCAATTAAAATTTCTTTCCTATTATTACGTTGCAAATATTGCAATATAAAATTAATTTTCTTTGAAATTTCTATTGTATTCGTAAAAATAGTATATAACTAATTATTTACTATTTTTGTTATAATTATCATCATCATCAATTTCGTCATTTCTGATAGTTATAGCAATCATTTTAATTTATATTAGAAATGATAAAATTAACATCGTAATGCCACTATATGCACCTTTGATGCCCGTAAGTTATACGAGGAATTTTTATTTGATGAATCAGATGAGTAACCAACACTCAGATTGTTCAATCCTTCTTTACCTTCGCGAAGTTTAACTGAAAACTGTATTACTATAAATATGAGAAAACACCTGGCAAGCTGATAATATATGACTAGTAGTATTTCAATGTGCTGTTTATTGATACATTCAATTGATAAACGAAAAATTATTAAATTGTAATGGTTTCCCATTCAACTACATTAATTATGTAATCCTTTTTCTATGTTAATTGAGAGACAGTATATTTCAATTTAGTTCTTAATGACATGTAAATTGTAATTAAGATGTTCGCATCATCATCGTGTGAAAATAGAACACATTATGATCGCATCATCATCAACTGTACGTGTTAAAATTGAACACATTTTTGAGCAACCGTTATTTGATATCGATCGCTAGCCTGAACCTTTACTTTAATCCGCCTTTTTTCACTGGTACTAGTTGATTAAAGTTTATATTTCAAGTTTTGAGAATAACGACAAATATTCATCGATGATATTATAAGATGATATTAACGCAAAGTTGGTCCGTATTATTTCTGTGTTTGAATTTGCCTACTTCGCAAAATTTTCTGAAATCAATTTCAGAAATTTTTGAATTATCTAATCGCTTATCATCGCGACGAATGAAGTGGCTGACTATCATTGAAGTTACTCAACCTATCTTTATGATTTATGTAAGAAGTGGCGTTTGATCGAAGTTAAAAACAAGGTAGGTTGTGTTTGTCGACTGGGTGAAAAATGATTTCAACAAAAAACTAGGGATTTATGAACCAGATGTACTAAAATAGTTAAATGTGTGACTGTTGATTTTATATTTTCCATTTGGAAAATTTTAATTATAATTATTTGTGTTCACATTCAAATGTGTTATATTCATATCGTAAACGACAAATTATAATCGTAATGCCGCTGCTCTATGCGTCCTTGATGCATAAAGGTTAAGATGATCAACGGGTGAATTGAATAGTATGTATAGAGATCTTTTTTTTTTTGTAAGTGTTACTGAAGCTTATATTTTATTCATATTTGAGTCCTATAATTCGATTCTGCAATACCATAATAGTTTGCATCTTGCTAACTAAGAACTGAACTCTCAATTATTCAGTATAAAAATTCATTTCAGAAGTAGGTCTTTTTTCCAATTTCTATATGTTTGTTAATTTCATAAATATCCTTAAAAAGTGGAAACGTATATTTATTTTCACTGAACCTGTTCATTTTATTTCAAGTCCTGTTAACTTTCTGAATAACCTCATACTGAAGTGAGTCCACTTTACCTGGTTCATTCCATTCATTCACAAATGATTGTGATCATGCATTTTGTAGTGTTGATATATGCTTGTTCTTTATTCTAATGAAAATTTAATTACATTTAAATATCAAATAGCTATCTATCCATCATCATTGTCTACTCTACATATGAGATTACTTTAATTATGTAATAATTTATTGAATCATAAAATAATTTTCTATTATTTTATATTATGTCCCTTGAACATTAGTATTACAGTAACGTATTACAAAAAAATATGCTTTTTTTCTTATGTTTTTAATTTAAATTTATGATGTCAAATGCAGACCTTCTCAAATACAAATAAATGACACCACTTTTAAGTGTCAGAAGAGTTTCATTCTTCTTTAATTAATTTGTTCGCAGAATTATTATAATATTATGTTTAGATGTATATTATATTGAGAAATTCTTAACTTAAATAAAAAAATTTAATAAATTAATTTACGCACAAAGAAAACCAATGGAATTTAAAGTATTAATTAAAAGGAAAAAGGCGGTAAAATACATATAATAAAAGAATTCATACATAACAAATATTCATGATGGTCAATATAGCCAAGTAGTGGCAGATCAAAATTATTGGTAATTTTTAGAAATATCCGGTTCTTATTGTTCATAAATTTTATTCCCAATTAATATGACATTCTGCTGTTTGGTGGCTTTTCAATTTCAGTTCATATCTATAAATATTATTGTTATCCGTGTTAATTGATTTTAATTATTATTTTGAAGGGCACGAGAAAAAATCTTAACCAAAACCTATAAATTATTCCCGAATGGTATTGTAGCATCAAATATAGTTGTCCGGTTATACATATACATAATTTTGTTATATTGTTGCCTAAATTTCGAGCTATTCATTTTGTTAATGAGGTATTTTTCAATTAGCCTACAAATACGTCAATACATAAAATAATATTGATCCGCTAAGAATTAAATTAGTTCGTTCACAGTCTCAAACAATCAAAGCAGCGATCACACTCCACTTCCTCGGCGGACCTGAAAGACGAGCTGTTTGGCTTTTAGGTGATACTCAAATTATTCGACGGAATTTGAAGGCGAGCTTTTCGGCTCATTGGTGATACTCAAATCACTGACTGAATTGATTCACTTCAGCACAGGTGCATATGGGCTCGCTCTTTGAGTACTTCCACTAAACACTAGACTTGCTCAATCGTTACTTTAGCGTTCTGTCCTAAACGTGTAATACATACGTTCATTGGCATCTTCGCAATCATCCTCCTCTATCCCGTGAGCCGGTTTAAATTAAGTTAAGTTTTATAAATTATGAGACATAATAAAAAAGTTATTTTGTGCATAAAAAAAGGGAATGACACACATACGGGTCTACAGAGAAGATGAGTTAATGCAATCCACGTATATCCATCAGTTATGACAGTTAATTCTCATATGTATTCATGATCCCGTGGCGAAAATTGATCGATACGATGATGATAGATTTAATTCGATTACAATTTACTAAAACAATTGTTAATAATTAAATGGTATATAAATGTATGTGGTTTCAATTGCAATCAAAATTTCTGATAATTTACATATCTTTTACTAGTTTAAACTAAATTTTCAAGATAAATTATGATTATACTGGAAATTATCGACTCAAATATATCTTATTTGAACTGGTTACAAAAAGAATTGAAAATGCCTTGTTCATTGTAAAATTGTTTATTTATCTGAGTCTTCTGAATATTTATTAATATTTTGCATTTATATTGATTTGATACAAATGTTCATAATTATTTTGTAATTGCCAGCAATAATAAGTTATAGTAATAAATCGATAAGATTGTCTAAGATTATTTACTAGAGTTTGCCAAGATTGAATAAAAAATTAGTTTTTTTTTCCATATCTACAGCATTGGACAAAGTAAAATCTATTCATTTAATGCGACCAGATCGAAAATTGCATTATTAAGCAAATTGTACGGTTATTAAAAATGATCTCAAATTTATAGTCTGAACTTTTACATAATATGATTTATGATGATAAAAAATATCGAAAGCAAAGAAAAAAACGACTCACCGTACATACGAATGGTTCTATTTCAAATTTCACTTAAATAAGTCATAGATATTTGATGATCATTAATTAGGAGATATTTAAAGTATGAAACGGATGCGTGAATCAATAATAAAACGACTAGGGGTCCACTAACAGATATTCAAACAGAGTAATTAATACATTTATATACTTCTTATGTAGCTTCTTATACCTGGTAAAAATCCAATATTCCTATTGTCGGCACCATCATATGTTTTCGAATGATTTATCACCAACAAAATTAATTGAATATATCGACACACAAAAACATACACAATGATGATGGCTTTAGAAAGGTGTATAATCTACAGGTCATGATTAATATGCTAGACATCGTTACAACTTCGATCCACAATTGCTACGACTCTTGATTTCGTAAAGGCCTTCGACACCGTATAGCCAAAGGGGGGTTTTATTTATAAAATGAAATTCTTACAACATTGTTTCTATGATCATCAAACAAAAATAGTATATAATTTTCTAACGAAAAGGTTATTTTAAGTAAGAGTTGATAATTACACTTCTCAATCATTTTTAATTTCGGCGAATACAATTCAGGTCTCTGTTTCGGCAGCAATCAGTCCCTGTCATCTTTAAACGATATTGTCACAAATTTAACCACATATCTATACTTTGGTATACAATTCACAAATGCTCTGAAGTATAGGGTCCACATAAACGTCATTACCAAAAAAGGGTATTCGTTTCATTGCATTATGAAAAAAAAAAACTCTATCATGCTTGACAAAAAAATCAAAATTATAAGCAACTAATTAGACCCTAGTTGTGATATACTTTTGAGTCATGTTCATTGTTAGCGCTTCTCATTAAATGAAGAACATCGCAGAATCCTCGAACGAAAAGTTCATCGTTTGATCTTTGGATGGCGAAGGTCAAGGAGCGAATATAGACACATCAATAATTATCGTTTATATCGAGATGTTGGAATTGAAAGAATCGATAGAATATTAGTAGTAAGGCAGGCACTAAAATTACTCGAAAAAATCAGTGACTCTGTCAGATTGTGTGGTAGAAGTTCAATTATGACAAATCGATAAATCACAGATTTAAATACCCAATGAATATGTATCACCTATAATTATAAATAATCGTTTATAAAACAACAATAGAGCTTAATAATCTTCGGCGATCTAACAGTAATTCTAGTGTTGTGTACAACAAAATTGAACGAATGAATGCACCTGTGAAGAACTATAACTCATACTATAATTGTCTAAAGATCGATGTGTTTTATTTTAAATAATAAACTTCGTCCACACAACGCAATCATTTGTAAAATAACAAATAATGTAATAATGGATTTTTTTAATTTGAATTTGTGAATTTTTTTTAATACTTAAGCCAAATTCTTAACAGATTCTCAATTTTTCTACGAATTCTATACATAATAGTACAATATGATGAATGGCCTCAAGTTAATATAATTGAAATTTTCCAACTGAGTGGTATGCATTAAATTGCCAGCTATCTAGTTTGTTGTTGAGATATATTTTAACCAGTCGACAAACACGACATTAACATAATCTTTTTATTCTTCATCAGACACAACGCCACATTAACATAATCATTTTAGTCTCCATCACACACTATTACTGGCATTTATCGTGTTCCACTATGTACAGATAAAGATGTGTTGAATATCCTAAATGATAGTTGGCCTTCATTCCACTTAAATAGTAAAAATCTTAACAACGGAATTTTTATTTTTTTCAAATCTGATGGATGTATGGAAGAAATTAATTGTATACAATTTGATTTTAGTATTTTGTAATGATTGATAAATGAGCTGAACAAAATCCCAAGTTTTTTCATTCAGTTAATTTAAATAATGATACAATGAACATTTCTCCTACATTGATCAGACTGTGTTTTGTGTTGCCAGTTTTTTTTTTTTGTATAGCAAGATGAGAAACGGTATTCTGGATGATCATTACTGGCTTAAGTTGTAACTTCGTCTTCAATCTCCTGTTTTCCATTAAGACTATTGAATTGATTTAACTGTAAATGTGCATTAATTAATTATAATTGGTTCAATCAATTTCAACTAAATAAATAGCTAAATTATTGGCAGAAGCTCTGTATGTACTTAAATTTATAATAAATTTCGTCTTATCTAATTTTACATTTTTAATTTTAATTCACCTGGTTATTACTAATAAATTTAATTTAATTTTAATTACTTTTTATAGGTAATATTGCAAAATAGCCAAGGAAATAGCTTCAATATTAAAATTAAAGTATTCGATATTGTAAAGAAAATTAAATTTAAGGAAATGTAAATTATTCGCTCTGAAGTTTTAAGAATTAAATTGTGAAAAACGTGTTTTTTTTTTTTTTAAACATATATTTATTAAATTATTAACTCTTTATTATTCTAAATTAAAATTTACGGTTTACGTTAATATTAAGAAAAAAAAAAATAAATAAAAAATTAGTCTAAAAATGTTTCAACTGCCCATTTTAATACTAATTTTTGTAATTAAAATTACAAATGGATTTTCAAGTGATATTCTAATTGAACCTAATGATTTTGATAGCAGTTTTAATGATAGAACTACAGTAATTCCATTGGATGAAAATTCAATGGCAAAAGATTATTATAGTGTGGAATGTGGTAGCATTGAGAATCGACACATTGGAAATTTTACTATCTATGATTACAGTGTTGTTATTGGTATGTTAGTCATATCGCTTGGTATCGGTAAGTGTAACACATACTATATATATATATATATAATAAAATAATTAATAAAATTTATATTCATAAAATGTATATAATATTTCTAGGTGTCTTTTACGGTTTCTTCCATAAATCAACTGAACCAAAATCAACATCGGATTTTTTACATGGATCAGAAATGAACCTATTTCCAGTTTCATTGAGTTTAACAACAAGTTTCATTACAGCTATTGAATTACTTGGTAATCCATCTGAAATGTTCTATAATGGAACACAATTTTCATTAATTGGTAAAAATTAAAATATTTGTAAGTTTTGTACATAATTTTGTTTGTAATCTTTATTTTTTTGTACCCTTAACAGTTATCTCAATGGTATTCGTAATTCCAATGGCTATAAAAATTTTTTATCCACTATATTTTAATTTGAATTTGACCAGTTGTTATGAATATCTTGGTGTTCGTTTTGGTAAACATATACGAATTTTTGGCGCTTCACTTTACATAATACAAGTAAGTTTTTTTTTTTTTGAATTCATATGTTAATCACTCTTGAGATTCGATATGCGGGGCATCAATTTTATTCACTTTTTTTTTTTGTGATTAATATTCGTGGCCGAAGTTGAACTGAAATTAGGCTCTTAAAGAAAAACATGAAAATAATTTTATAAATAATTAATTAAATAATGTTTTGTAGATGTGCTTTTATACATCGGTTTCTGTTTATGCACCAGCTATAGCTTTATCAAAAGCAACTGGATTAAATACAAGATTAGCTGTATTTCTTATTTATTTAGTATGTATATTTTATTCGTCACAAGGTGGTATGAAAGCTGTTGTTATCGCCGATACATTTCAGGTAAATTCATAAGATTTCAAGAGTTGAATGATGAAGTAATGTTCAATTTCTATAGGCAATTGTTTTAGCATTATCTTTGGTTGTTGTTATTATATTGGGTTATTTTTATACTGGTGGATTTACAGAGGTTTTTGCCATTGCCGAAAATCATAAACGTTTGGAATTTTTGAAGTAACTTCATTTTGTTTTTTTTTCTAAATTATAATATAATATAATATATAAATTATAATGCTTTTTTTTTTAAAACAAAAACTATAGTTTTGATCCAAATCCAGTGACAAGACATACAGTATTTTCGGTTGTTGTTGGTGGCTTCTTTTATTGGGCATCACTTTTATGTACAAATCAAGCATCAGTTCAAAAATGTATGTCATTAAAGTCACAACGTAAAGCCAATTTAGCATTGATTTTCTCAATTATAGGTAGGTATTAAAATAATATACTGGTTTATTATTATGAAAGTTATTTACAATTTTAAAACATATATTTTAGACTCCTACTCTAATTGTATACAGAATTTAATGCAATAAAATTATACCTATATATTTCTAAAGTCATTGTTGTATTTTGAATTTTAATTATCCGCATGTAATATTCAATTAGACATTATCGATTAGATTCATAGAACTACTAGAGAACTAGATATAAATTTCACTATATATGCTAATCTATCTACAAGGATTGCCAATCGATTAATCGTCGGTCAATGAAATATTAGTGTTATATTCAACCGAATAAATAATCACCCACTTACATTGCTTACATTCTGCTTAAGGTATTCAAGATTATTTACGTTCCTCTTGTATAGTTTTTATAATTAGTCCATGCTAAGGTATGCTCCAACCGCAGGATAAAAGTGATGAAGAAATTGAGGAGTTTTGCGATGATATTCACATTGCTAAACGAGAATCATATACACACTAATTGATTATAGTCGGAGATTTCATTGCAAAAATAGGTATGCAGGAGGAACCAGAAGAAGTGGCAATTGGAAACTTTGGTATTGGTCAGAGAAATGATAGAGGCGATCTTCTATTAAATGCAGCAAACTTTGTTATGAACACATTTTTTAAAAACGGCAGGAATAGAACATGGACATAGTTGAGCCCCGATAGGAATACCAAAAACGAAATTGACTTTATAATAACAAATAATAAAAAAATTGTCTGTGATGTTTCTGTGTTGAATAATTTTTCAATTGGAATTGATCACAAGGATTGGTAAGAATAGTTTTCAATACAAGATTTGAAAGTTCTAAAAATGGTAACAACAACTAATATCATAGATCTAATCAAATTTAACGAATTAATACCAGATTTCCAAAACCATTTAAGAGAAAATTTGATTATAAATAGTAATAATGTTAACGATATTAATTCCACACCATCGTTACCCAAATTTCATTTTATATAAAAAGTAATTGCCAAAACTATATCAAGGAACCGAAGTAGATTAAATCCGGACACACTATTGCTAATTGAAAATCGACGAGCACTATTACGAGAAGAAAAACGACGAGGTACTCAGGAGTTTAGTATATTGAATCAGGTAATAACAATAGACAAGTAGGTTTAAAGATGAATCTTACCGAAACTAAAATTATATCAAACATTGAAGATTTGCAGCCCATCTTCATCAATAATTTGATTATTGATAGGGTGGAAAACTATAAATACTTGGAACATACTTTTAGTTATGGTTATGGGTAATCAAAAGTATGAGATTCAAAAACGAATTAATGTGGTTTGGGCAGCCTTTGGAAAGTCATTTAATTAACTCCGATATTTTTTTTTTTACCTATAAACTTTCAATTCTATATCGCATTGTATTGACTTATTATTTTAGTTTTTAAATCCACATTACCTTAATCATTAAAATTAATACGTACAAAGTTTAAAACAAATTTCCCCTTTTTCTATATATAGGATTGATTACTGTATTCCTGATAAATTTCTATACTGGTTTAATGGTATTTAAAAACTATTCAAATTGTGATCCCTTAAAATCGGGTGCAATTAGTGCACAAGATGAATTATTACCATTTTACATAATGGATGTATTTGGACAATTAAAATTTATCAATGGTTTATTTGTTGCTGGAATATTTGCGGCTAGTTTGGGGTTTGTTGGAAAATCACATAAGAATAAATATTTTGTTAATTTTAGAAATTTTAATTTTATTTTCAATGTATACAAAACAGTACTGTTGCATCGGCATTGAATTCATTGTCGGCAGTTACTTGTGAAGACATTATTGTGACTGCATTGAATATAAAAATTGATCCGGAAAAGGGTGCTTTATATGGCAAATGGATGTCACTGGGGTAAGACAATAAAAAATTATATAAATATTTTTAGTTTTAATAAAAAAAAAACAAAAAACAATTATACAAAAACAGATTTGGTGTTCTATCGTTTTTACTTGTATTTTTGGTTGAACAACTTGGTGGCATTTTACAGGCAACTCTTACATTAAATGGTTTAATTGGCGGTGTAACATTAGGTTTATTTTCTTTAGGGGTATTTTTTAAATCGGCTAATAAGCAAGTAAGGAAATTTTTTAATGCGGTGTATTACAATCCATTAAAATGTTTGATGGTTTTTCATTTTTCTTCCTTTGTTTGTTTCAGGGTGCTTTATTTGGTGGGCTATTATCATTAATATTTATTATTTATATTGGAGTTATGGCGCAAATAAAAAATATTGCACCAAATGCATTGCCAACATTGTATGATGCATGTAATTGTCATACGAATTCTACAGCATCAATAGATGTAGTAGAGTCAATACAGGAGTAAGTAAAAAATGCTATAATATTATGTAGTCAAAGATGCTCTTGACTACATGATCCGCAACTGATTCACTTTTGTGCATCCCCTTAATTTAAATTATAATCTTTATTTATGAATTCATTCATTAAACTGTGTAAAAGCGGGGGGAGTTTTTGCATACCTAGTTCGGGGAACACATCTTTGGAAAGAAGCTTCTGAATCTTCAAAAGACGAGACATACAACCCAATGTATAATCAACAGAACACGAGTGCGATAACCGAGCAAGACGAGCATCTAGCGGTAATATTCGAATATTGGGCATAATACCGGCGAGCATAGCAGAGCAATTACTATATATAGATATAACGCACCCACATTGCGCCTATGCTGAAGTGAATCCGTGTAACTGGTGATACGATCATCACCTATAAGTCGAAAAACTCGCCTTTGAATTCTGCAGAGGAAACGAATGGTGGTCGCAGGAACACCGACCTAAATATATGGATCGTGCTCCATTAGAGACACCTTATATATGCTTTAAATTTTACAAAATTTGCACCCCCCCAATCAGATATTAACACCAAATTATTGTTAAGAGTATATTCCATGCCCTTAAACAGATATAAACACCAAATTATTGTTAAGACAGTATCCCATCTATATTTTCATGCAAAAAATTAACCATGACACCCATTGGATTTCTATTGAAATTATAAGAATGATGCAGAGTACTGTCATCAGCATAATTGTGGTCAGGGAAGTCATTAATAAAAATTAAGAAGAGAGTAAGAGATAGCACAGAACCCTGGGGAATTCCTGCATCAAAATTAAAATTGTCAGATGTGACGCCATTTTAAAGAACCTGGATTGCACAACCCTTCTGAAAGTCTGATACCCAACTTCTGTTGTCCACTTTATAAGTAAATTACTATTATGCACTATTCTAAATTTTGGTTTTTTTTTTTTAAAATGAGTGACTATAACAGATTTCATACAAGCTACAAGATGTTAACATTATTCTTTTTTTGTTTTTTTTTTTTTTTTGTATCTAATCTAGAATTCCAGCATTATTTCGGATCAGTTATATGTGGTATTCATTTTTAGGATGTAATTTGACAATCATTTTAGGATTAATAATTTCATTAATAAGTGATAAAATAAATAAAATGAATATGAGAATATTAAGAAATCGTGAAGAAAAATCAAGAGCAATGAATGCAGCGACCCACGTTATTGAAAAGGAACCGGCAACATTTTTTGTTGTTGAAAAATATCGTAAACAATCTATACAAAATCATCAAGTAATGAATTTTGATAATATTGCTATTAAAATTGATGAACCATGAAGAAGAAAGATGATTTAATTATCAGTATTTATATTATTTTTGCATAGCACATAATTTTAATGTAACTTCCTAATCTAACCGCGACTGGTTAATTCAATTCCTATATATAGATAGAATTATCAAACCTATTAATTTATTATTACAAGTACTTAACTATAGAATGTTTGTTTAATTTTTTTTTTCAAAAGGATATTTTTATCCTAATAAAAACTACATACAGCACTATTACTATAAATAGTAAAATGAGATTTTGATACTCATATTATAGAAAATTGTATTATTAATGCAAAGAGTTGGTGTCAGTAGACCATTGGAAACTGGTTTCAATGGTCTCATGAGACTAAGTCTTACCATTACCAAAGACGGTAACACGTTGTTATTTTTCTAAGGATGAAAAATGGAAACTATATATAGTATTATATTACCTCCCATTTTCAATCAAAAAGTTTGCAATTGAATGTGTCTAATATAATAGACTTTGGTCTATTTTTGGGGAAAATTCAAATATGTTACTTATATAGTAAGTCATTTTTGGATGCTGTAATTTCTCTTTAATTTTACGTACCAATCCAAGAATAATTATTTAATTAGTATTTTAATTTAATATTAATCAGAATTAATTTCATATGATTAATACAATTATATTATTTTTAATAAGACTGCACTTAAATAGTTTAATAGATAAATTAACTTGAATAATTTTTAAAACTGTGAAATTAATGTAATTTGCACAAATAAATTTAGTTGAATAATTATTTTGCTTTGTTTGTACTTTATTTTGTTAATTCTAATTCGACACGAATTAGTGATGTGAATGTCCAAATTTAATTAATTTTAATTACATGATAAATTTATATAATCTGTGGTACAGAACGGTCTATAATTTGATAAATTAAAATTCAGATAATATGATTTAGAACCGTAAATATTGGTAAGTATATTTGAAATCCTTTAGAGAATAATAATTAAAATTAATAAACATCATTTTTTATCATTCCAAAACAGAAGAAGCAATAGAAGGAATTATATAAGTAAGGATAATATAAAAGAAAAGGCAACGATCCGATCAACATCATTGAAATTAATAATTTCATCTATCTGGAATAGTTTTGATAATATTATCAAACTATTATTGTTGATTTGATAATAAAATTGTTAGTTATTTGAATAATTTCAATAGTTATTGAGTTTTTGCTTCTTAAGACTTAATTTATTTTTATTTAGTATTATATTGCATTTATGAGATATATACATTTAAATTAATGTAATAATATCTTAGCACAAAAATGTGAAAATAATTTAATTTATTTTAAATTTAAATTTGACTTAATTTGAATTTAAATATAAAGAATATTCTAACCGGAAACAGTTTTAATTTCATCGAATAAGATAGTTGCTATTTTTGTACTTGCGCTCTTGTTAATTGTATGAAGTTCATCATTCGTCTGTCTCTTTTATTGTGTGCATCCAAATTAATAAGACGTAAAAAATTAGATCGAAAATTTTTATTAATTTAATTCATGTAATTTACTTTAAAATAATTAAAAGAAAATAATGAAAAACAAAGTTCAAATAAGTGTAAAGTAAAATATGTTTATTTTAATTGAAATTTTATTGTATTGCTTGGTGAAAATTAACATTGAAAATTGAAAATGAAGCGCAAAATATTTTTGAGACCACCATTTTGGCAATGTAAGTAATTTCATTTAGAACAATACATTTTTCTTTTTGCTAAATTAATATTGTTGGAATCAATGGAATATTATCTTTATTTATTTTTAATTTTATAATTTCAATGTGCAATTTGTATATTTATTATTTGGTAATTTTTCGGTGGCAAAGTCTTAATACTATAAAAAAAAAAAAAAATTTCGAAATGAATTCAAAATGTGGAAAATACTTGCGCAAAGAGATAAAATCCTTTGGTGTAGTATGTGCGATTTGTTATTTGTGCGGCGTTTTGATTTAATGTAATTTTAATGATTTAATTGCTCTTATAATTTGTTTTTAAATTTAAAATTGAAGTCACTGTTGACATTATATGTTTACATTTTTCCTATAAAAATTTCGCTATTCATTTTGTAGACAATAATTTGTAAAACATGTGCGTCCACGTACCGTAAGAACCTACAGTTCATTCATATATTAGACTTGTCGCATACGAGTTGAGAAATTCGTATTAGGTCTACCATGGTAAAATTGATGAGAACATATTAAATAAATGTAAATATTAAAAATAAATCGAAATTGTTTTTGTTATTAATGTTTGTTTATACGTATAAATAATGACATATTATTGACTGTAAATGTACTAGATTCCGAAAATATTCACAATAGCATATATGAAAATGGCTCTACCATCAACGAATTAATTTTAATTAGTTTTGTTTTTGATAAATTAGATGACCTATCTGTGAACTATATATTTCACTAGACGCACCAGACTCAATCGTTTGTGTCCGTCACTAACTGTGCCCATAATAAACATATATCATCAGCAACTGAGCTGATTATATGTGTAAAACTCTTGTAACAACTTTGCTCAGTAAGATGATGCTACATCAGTGCTCATACACATACTCAAGATGTCTTCTTTGGCACCTTGATTATCAGCGCCCGGTTTTCTATTAGGTCTAATGACTATACTTTAACAATAATGGGATGTAATACAGATGCGATGTTGTACAAATTCACGTTTAGTATTTTTTGGTGCAATACTATAACTTGAAGTACGGGATGGTAATTACCATCCTTTTCAAGTATTAGGTTCTCAGTTGAGCACAAACAGCCATTACTGCATTGAATTGGATGTACGATTCTGGAGCACTTTTCAATAAGTTATCTTATCAGATTGGTGGTTTTCCTCATGTTGTTTGTATTTGCAACGTATTGTACCCGGTCTGCAATATTTACAAAGTGTTTAAGTTTATCTCGTTGTGCACTTTTCGCAAATTCTTTATCCAATTAACTATATACTCTGTTTGTAGATTACGTTGTCATTGCTAACATTGATGGTGTTATTTTGATTTTGTATTTTATATTACTTGTTCTCTATGTTACTGTTTTACCAGAAAACCAGCTGGGTTCCAACATTCCAGACTTGAAATTATATTCGTTTTCGTAAGCCAATATGGTAGTCATTATATTCTTGTTCAATACGATAGTATTATTTGTTGACGTTTCGCGTTCCAAACGACACACAGATGATATTATTTTATCCGCAACACATTCATAGGGGAAGGAATTTGTCAACCCTAGTTAATCACAAAGTAATAAATTTACTTAAGTGAAGTTGGATTCGAACTGAGGTCTACCGTCATACTAGACTATCGCTTTACCACTATGGCTACCACAATCTATTTTATTAATAGTATTCGTTAAATTGTAGCACAAATAAATTTTGATGATGCACGTATGCCTGTCTACATTCACCTGCACATTTCAGCAGACTAGTTGTTTTTTGCAATACCAAATATTAGAATTAATTTTTTCGTCGACAAGGGGAACATATTGTTTGATCATACTATTTGCACAAAATCGAAAACCGAAGAATATGGAATTGGATCTGTCATGCACTGAGGCGACCGGTCGGTAATTTCCGCAGGCCATAAGAAGACCCGGTAGTTCTGAAACAACGTGGCGAAGAATCGTCATTAAGACGGCTTGTACCAGTGAAAGAGGATGGAGTGAAGTCAAGGTGCTGGCCAGAGATCGTGAACAATGGCGGTTGTTCGTTGACTCCATATGCCTCCGCGTGATGATGATAACGATGATTCTATTTGTGATAATTGATCGTTCTCTTCTCACAACCACAGAGCAAAATAAACAGTACAATTATAAACTAT
>JANSTX010057231.1:0-24778 GCA_027564355.1 Penthetria funebris
TAACATTAAAGAAAATAAAAAAATATATTAAAAAGATAAATTCTTTCAAAAACATGGTATTAGTGATTTTTTTTTAATGAAAAATTAAGTTTTTGGTCAGTGATAACAAAAACCATTTAATAATTCAATAGTTTTTGGTGATAACAATGTAATTTGTTGTTAATTTACCACAGATATTGTATATCAATCTTTGTGGTTTTCTTGCTTTGACAAAAATATGTGATTCACACTTGCATTTTTTGATTTTATAACTTCCAAAGATTTATATTATATTTTACATAAAGGAATACAATATAATATATAAATTAGTGTATAGATTTTGCATAAAAAAAAAAACCTGAGAAGCTGTACTATTGTAATTTACATTGATGATGCTGTATTGTAGCTGTGTATACCTTTAAATGTTGACATTGTTGATTCAGTTGAAGAGACAAATTTTGTAGTCGTCAAATCAATTAGTGATAATACAACTGAATAATTAAAGAACCAAAATATCACAAATATAATGAATAATATAATATCTATTAATTTAAAAATTAAGAAAAATCATTATTGATAAAATTTGTTTTTAAAAAAATATAAATTTTTCACAACAACAATCAAAACAAAAGGATACGAATTGTTATACGCTCCCATGTCTCTACCATATATAATTCGGTTACCAATAAATATCTAAACCACCAGTAATTTATAAACTTTGTTATATCTTGTATTGACATAGTAATAATGTAATTTAATTTATTTTAAAATGATAAAACAGCGATCGCAAATTTATGTTCTGTTCTGTTGTACTACAAACCTCAGTCTTTATATTTGTTTCAAAAACAAAAAAAAAGTTATGAATAAATAAATTATAATTTTGACATAGCTCAAATTTGGCTGCATACAATTCAGCACATACATTTTTATTCGGAGTTGTATTGTGAATTATACTATATGTCTACACTTTGTAGCATGATCTTAACGCCCACTTCATCAAGTTACTATAAAAAAAAACACACACACATTATTTTGTCGAGGTCTAGAAAAGTTTATTGAATTTTTTATAAGTTAAAATGTCGAACGATTCGGCAAAAGTAAAAGCCGCAAATGAGAAAATCATTGCAGATTTTCAAGCATTACGAAATGATCAACGTAGTTTAGTCAATAATTTAACAACACTTGAAATGGATTTAAAAGAACACAAGTGAGTATAAAATTGTTGTAACCTCAAAAAAAAAAAAAAATTTCTTTACTAATGACGATTGGAATTATTTTGTTAAAATTCTAAGTAAAATATACATTTTTACTTTTCTAATCATATTTATAATGTTATTGGAATGGAAACTATCCGACTTAGGATTGTATTTTAATAAATATGCACCATCTTGCAATCATTGAATTTTTTAGAAATAGATTTTAACTGCAGTACCTGGTAGGCGCCTCGATATAATTACATACTTTGAGTGTATTACAATGACCAAAGTTTAGAATAATACTAATAGAATGATATAATTAAAAGTATTCTGTGAATAATGGAAATGCACTAATGAAGAGCATAAATAATACAATGGTATAATAAAATTAGTGTCGCATCAGTTCAGTTTAGATTCATTATATAACTTATACACTTTGTACTCAGTTCGACACAAACGAAACAAACAATTTCAATCATCTGTAAATTGTGAGTGATTAAACCTTCGGAAATCAAAGAGATACAGTAGATTACAAATGAATAACGAACTGAAAATTATGGTTGATCTTTCATCAACATGTATGCATCCACATGTTGTCATCGACATAATTTAACGGTTTTATCTTTTACTTATTTAAAACAAAAATTAAGATCGGAAAGAAAGTTGGTAGTATGATATGATTGGATAATGGTGAGATACCTGGACCTGCATTAATTGCAAAATGAACAGAATATTTTGAACTACGTCAGGGGCAAACACCTTACCCAAATTCTCTACATCGCCATTTTTTTGTCTTTACCAAAGTTTGTTCAAGATATTTGTGGCTGTGTAGTTTTTCATGAAACCGCAATCATTTATTACAACAATTTCTAGACTAAATTCTATGTTTGACATAAATATTTAATTTTGAAAATATTCTATTTTATATTTAGTTTTTGTTCTTCCTTGCCTTAATCCTAATTTAGGGTTGGTTCTGCTATTTCTCAATCCATTTCTCCCCAAAGTTTTTGTCTTGCGTAACGTCACTCTTTTCATCTGTTCAAGTAATTTAAGGGAACAACCGATAACCAAGTACTTTATGGGCGATCACGTTTTCTTCCATCACTTCCAATATTCAACACCATTTTTTTACGGTAAGCTTTCGGTCTATGCATTAAGTGACCTTACCATTTTAATATACTTTGAGCGATGATATTAGTGATAGGTACAACTTTTAAATTGCCTCGAATATTTGTTATTCTAAATTCTGTCTTTCGGTGGTTTTACGAATGACCATTTTAATATTTTCAACTCGATTGTGTGTAGTTTCTGCATATGGTATCTTTTAAATATTCAATATTCAGAATCGTAAGCCATTGCAGGTCGAACAACAGTTTCATACACCTTTGCCTTTAACTTTGATGGCATTTTTTACACAAAATTTCGGAACACTGATCTCCACTTTATCCAAGCGTACTTTATTCGATCCCAAATATTGAAGTATTATCGCTTAATATGATCTTGTTTTGTCGATTGTCATTAAATGGAAAATACATGTATTCTGTTTACCTGTGACTGACACATAGTCCATTGGCCTCCAATATCAAATTCCACAGATTTATTTTAGTTTCCAGTTTAATTTGGCGAGAGCTGCTTTTTCTCTTCGGAAGCCTTCATATAGGCCGTTTTCCACTTGGTGTTGTTTCATTGCAATATTTGCAATATTTCAACATGGTATCTCCAATAAAGCCTTCTGATTCTTGTCTTATCTTACTCTGTTTTGAATTTGCCATTCTTTTCGGATATCATCACTTCTGATTATATCTCTTAGTGAATGACCGCTGAATGTAAATTTTTTGTTGTCCTCATAAATTGATTACTTCTGAATGTATCATTGCAGGTTTCCACTGCATATGTTAAAATGTGTTTTACGCATATTTTATAAATTCCAACTTTACTTTCTAGCAACATGAACCTGTTTCTCCAAATGACATCACGAATGCAAGCAGATATTGATGCAGCAATGGTATGAAAGCGAACTTCCATAGGAACATTTCGATAGTTGCTTGTTTCTGCACCCAAGTAACACGGAAGCTCATAACTTGGTCGATTAGTATGTTATTTACCACTAGTTGGCATCATATTGATTCTTTGGCTATAACGATTGATTTTGTTTTCATGATAGATATCAACATGTTTAACCTCACAGCGTCTTGTTTAAATGCAAATAATAGACGTAGCAAATCGTCTTCCTTTTTTGCAATGAGAACATCATCCTTCACATAAAAAATTATCAGTTGATTTCTTCTTCCATAACCAATTCCAGTAGATTTAATTTTCAGTATGATTTTGTTCATAACCATATTGAACAATGTTAGGCTTAAACCATCACCCTGACGAATTCCAATTAATATTGGCATTTCATTTGTGAGCTTTCCGTTTACTTTGTGTTAACATTTATCTGTTGAATGTTAGCTTCTTCTAAAATGCTTATAACGTCGTCAAATTGGATACGGTCGAAAGCTTGTGCAAGATCAACGAATCACAATCGGTGTGTTGGATTCAATGGATTTTACCACAATTTGTTTTAATCAATAGTTGGATCTGTTTCTATCTTAAGCCATTCTGTTCATTACAAACCTCGATTTTTAGCGTGATTTCATCGCTAATTTAGAGTTTCTGAACAGCACTTAATAAAGTGAAACCACGATAGTTAGTTAGAGATAGAAAATAAATTTAACATTTCTAAATCGCCAGTAGAACGAGTTCATTGCCAAGTTGTATATGATGATTTCTTTCTCGGGATATTGTTCTGAATCCTCGCTGTATATCACCACCAATTTTCATTTATTTTGACTTCTATTTACAAATCATTTCGAAGTCATTTCACATAACCGCCAGCTCGCGGTCATCTTGTATATTGCGAATTAAGTATGAAGAAAGCATTGTTATAAAACGATCATTTCCTACATGTAACTTAAATCACTTTGTATTTTCATTGTTGTTTCGCCATTGGTTTTTTAATGTTTAGTTTACTACGATTTTTGTTACTAGCACTAGCAATCTATACTATGAGAGGCAGACCAGGTATCACTTTGCAGTCTTTAAAATATTTCGAATTATAAAGTCAATTTGAAATTACTGGACTACTACTTTTGTACGTTATTAGGTGTTGATTGTCTAATAGTATCTATAAAGACATTATTCGATCGTTTATTTTAGCTACAGACACAATCCTTTATTTAATGTTTCTGTGAACAAAACTATTCCTACATGACCTGTAAATTTTGGTCTTGTTTTTAAAGCTGCTCGGATCTTTCTTCTGCTTTTAACACTTTTGCTAACTCGATACTGCGTCCAGTTAACGATCCGATGTTAGTTTGTGTTGGTTCATATTTTATTTTTGTTTATGAATCAATGTAATTACAGCATTGTTACATTTATCTGGTCGCCATTCATGCTGCTAATTTTTAATTAATTAACTTATTTTCTTTTCTTTTTTTTTTTTTTTGTATTCTACAGCACAGTAATCGATACACTAAAAACGGTTAACGATGATCGAAAATGTTTTCGTTTAATTGGGGGTGTTTTATGTGAACGAACGGTAAAAGATGTGTTACCACAATTAATTGAAACCAGTGCACAATTTCAGAAGCATATTGCATTGATAAATGAACAATTGGTGGAGAAGGGAAAAGAAATAAATAAATTTCGTGAAGAAAATAATGTTAAAATTAGAGGTCAAGAAACGATTAGTGAGAAAACAGAACCAGCGGTAACTGCTGAAGATGGTCAAGCAAATAGAAATCATATTTTAGTAACAAATTAATATTCAGAAATGTTTTCACTTTATTTTTCTTATTCGCATATAAATTATTATTTTTTGTACAACATTTACCTTTTGTGATGAGTTACGTACGTCGTCAGTGGTGATAAAAATACATCATCTAATCTTTTGAATTAAATAAATTTTGTTTTGGTCTAATCTCTCTGGCGAGATTATTTCATCGTTTTCGTTTTTCTTTTTATATTATTTTGTTTTTTTTTTTTTTTGTTTTTTTTTTATTTAACACATCATTTGTTAATTTATAATTAAATAACACTCAGACAAAAGATAATTTTTTGTTTCATTTTTAGATTATAATTTGAAAAACTAAATTTCATTAAAATGTAAAAATCATTTCACATATTAATAATTATTATATATTATAATATTTACTAAAAATTGATAATAAAATGAGGAGTTATATATTTTATTATTTATTTAAAATTAAAAATAATTTAGTCAATTTTGAGACCTCTAGTAGCTATGCATATTATATAATTTTTTATTTAGATACATAAAAATAATACAATATAGCCTTATCTTGGCAGATTACATTGGTTTTCTACATTCCCACATTTTCGAATGCAGTAACGAACAACTGTTATGATTTATAGTCTGGGTTTCTGAATTCACTTCAAGTATTATCTATTAGTGTTAACATCCATTTTATTTACTATTTATTGCCTATACAATAGAAAATACTGATTATTTGCTTAAAATTGAAAAGCACAACCATAAATAAATGTAAAGATAGATTGATAATAGTCGGTCATTACATTCGTCACCAAAATATATTAAATATAAATGTCTTAATTTATAAAAAAATGTTTGCTCCTAATAATTTTAAATAATTGCGCATTTGTTCGTACAATGTCCAAATCTCGTATATAATATGAAGCGACATCTATTCTAAAAATTATATAAACTATAATTAATTTCAATACTCACCGCTAAAACACTGCAATCATTTAGATGGTGTATAATTTCTCCACACACTTTAATGCTGTATGCCAAATTAATTCGTTTCATTTTGTTTTTCATTAAAAGCCTATTGTGTTGTGTTAGAAAGACGATAAACAAAATTAAAATAAATAATTTCAGTGATAATAAATTATAATATTTAGCGGTTTTATAAAAAATATTTCCATAAATATACCAATAATCATTTAAACGGTAAAGTGTTTATAATAATTTTGTATTTATACAACATAAAATCAAATAAATAAATTTTCTTTTGTTCGTCGCAATTTTGCTTGATCTGACTATTTTTGTTTTTTTTTTTTTACCTATCGAAAAAAAAAAACAAAATTTAAATACCGTAAATAGTTTCTTTTTTTTATTTATATTATGTTGAACATTATTTTATCTGAAAATGTGTAAATTTTGTTTTAGCAGAGTTAAGTTTATAATTAGTAGTATTTTGGAAGTTTTCATTTATTTCTGAAGCATTCATTTCATTTACAATTTTATGTTTCCATCTGCTTTTTTTCACCTTGCCACCTTGCCTATTTTCTAATTCGTTGATTTCTTGTGAGTTTTTTTATTTACTGGCATTTTACATAAATCACCTTCAAAGAGCACAATTAAGATACTTCCTAGTTTTCGTCTTACCATTCATTGGAATGTGATCGGCATGAACATATGTTTTTACGCGACAACATTTACTAGTGGTAACCTGGAGGTTATATGTAGAAATTAGAAAAATAATAATTGAAATATTTAATTGTGTAAATTTTCGGTTGAGTGGTCGATTAATATCAATAGGTTTATCAGCCTTTATTTACCTTGTCCCCTATGATACCACTGGAGATAAACAGGATATGTTAATTATAGTGGTATAGTTGTTGTATTTAATGTTTAATGTCCATTTTTTTTTTGTGTGGTTAAACATCTCATTAACGAACGAGGACGTTCCTTTCTAATCACCATATTGGTCAGTAAAAATTTAATTTATTATGAATGCTCCTATATTAGTTTAAATAGTTGTACACCTTTTATCAGAATTCAAATCATATTTGACTATTATTATTTGTTATAATATATTATAAATGATCTGTTGATTGCAGAACATTACAAAAGTCTGATAGGATTAAATGGAAATTGACCTGCGGTTATAATTTGTTGGTGTTGCGAATTGGTTTTTGATATATCATCATCATGATCATCACAATCATGTCAGAACTTTTAATTTGTACTGTACTTCTGCAACTAATTTTGTGATCTTACAAATTTGATGATTAAAATACAATTGTTAATGACGACTCCTATGTGATTTAATTTGATTTTTACATGAAAAATAATATCTTTGAAATATTGTGCTATGACAAATATGTTTACAAACTTTTTCGTTGCATGAAATTATATTGCATGTTTTAGATCATCACCAGTAAGTTTATTAAAATCCATTCTTATTAAAATCCATATTCTCAATTTTGTTGACGTATGTTTGTTCCAAAAGAGCGTTCTGTAGAAAACTCGTTTTTTTGGAAGATCATTCTTTAACTCAAATTATATTCAAGTTTTAGTAGCAGTAAAACTATTAACAACAAGTCTTGTAATGATAGACAAAACCTATTTTATGTTAAATTCAATATTTTAAATATATTATTTGGACAAGGTTATTTTGTTGTTTTTTTTTTTTTTTTACTATCTACTACTCGTACATTATATTTTTTTTTCTTGTTCACGGACAGATAAACAAAAATGAAATTAAAAAAATGTTCAGTTATCATATGTATAATTATTTACAGAAATTATACAGTCCTGAGTATAGATTTTGTTTACAATGAATGTAACAGAAAATAGTTTTGCTAACAATTGTACTACGATGAGAATGGAGTGACTGACTATCATCGAGGTTGCTCAACCGATCTTAACCTCCACACATGGTTATCGGTAATCGATCTCGATATATGTCAGTAATGGTGTGTAATCGAGGCTTTTAATGTGTCGTTTTTTTTTTTTTGGTGAAGAAACATTTCCGATATTAAATAAAAAGAATTGTGCTTAGAAACTATAGTTGGTGAATGTTCATTCTATGTAGTGTATCGTTATTCTTCATTGCTGATTATCCTCTCATTGTGTATCGTCATTTAATCTGTTCAAATTATTTTGAACAGATAACAAAGTCAATAATATATATAACCAATTTTACGCTATGAGCCCAAACGAATCGTTGGAATGCCATTGAATGCAGAAAAGTAAATGTATTGTATATTTTAGTGTCGTATAGTACTGGAATAATGCGGAATACGAATGTATTAAGGTCATTGGATCAACTGGTTTATCTCTTTTTATCTTTTTCACAACATTTTCGATTTTCTGTGGAGTAACGCGGCAGATTTAAGTATTGCATCCACTTATTATTTACTGTCAGCAATTAAATAATTTCGAGCTTTCATTTGTTATGAATTTCCTTGTAGCATTTTTGTATATCTCAAATTTCAATATGCAAAATGTATCTTCCGAAGATATTGACTTGAATTCTCAACAACATTTTAAAATATGATTAAGTTTACGTGTCATTGTATTAATATAATCTTAGGCGGTTACGTAAATAAATTAATTAGCGAGACAATATCTTAAATATTATCTATGTACCTTTATAATTTGGGTGAATCTGGAATGATGTATACACTAATAATCGAGTGGGTAATCACTTCTCCGAATTTTCATTGATATCTTTAGAAATCTCTAGCAATCTCTAGAAATCTCTATAAACTTTTAGAAATCTCCACGAATCCCTTAAAATCTGTTGAAACAATTTAGACTATTTGACGAAACACGGAAGTGCATATTAAAAAAAAATTCAAATAATTTTTTTTTAATATGCACTTCCGTGTAGGAATGGTAATCATAGGAAAATCATCTATATTTATCGAAATATTTATATCTGGCTGTTGATCTAAAAAATAAAATAATACTAAACTACCGAAAATACCTTTCAGAACGAAAGATTTAGATCAAGTTTAATAATTGTATAAAAAATTTTATAAAATTTCTTTAAAATAATTATCAAATTAATTACAAATTTCGATGATTTTGTTATTTTATTGTGCCTTTTAAAGGTCATGATCGCCACATGTGCACATATGATGGCATTACGATATTACTTTGCCATTTTTCAAATATGCTTATGTAACATTAAATGTTAACCATAGTTAAATAAAAAACAGTTTTTTTCTAATTTGAGAGACATTTAGTCAACTGACCAACAATTTGGTAGAATGGTACATAACTTCTCAGCTACCTAACATAGTTTGTTGGTGAAATGCTCATTCATCAGGTCGACAAACACGACCCTCGATCACACGTCAAATTTTAACTCTGCGAGGTGGCAAAAATGGATTGATCAACTTAGATATTATTTGGTCACTCTATTCATCATCCCTTGGGTTTTCTATAATTTTAAGTGTGAACGTGTATAATATATACACCAAATATACATTTCTATATACTTTGATGTCTTGCAATCTCTAGAAATTTATTTTTTTTTAGAAATCTTTAGAAATATTTGACCATCTTGAAATGTTGGTATAAAAATTTGGTTAGTGATTACCCCCCTCGCTAATAATAGATCATATGGGGCTCAATCATCAGTAATGGGTGCATATTTTTTATTTTAAATTCTATTTTCACTTCATTTATTACAAAACTACTATAATTACTTGTTTAAAATGTACGTACATAGGACTATCATAAATTATAAGAAATCAAATCTATTTTATTTCATTAAAATATTTTTTTATTAGTTTAATGTATTATTTTGAAGTCTTCTGTTATATAGAAATATTTTTATCAAATAAATAAAGATTTTAAAAATTTATTATCAATTTTAAATATTCAAGTTATCTATTTAATTTTGTTAAAAATCATTTCTGTGCATAAAATGATTGACTTGAACGATTGCAAAATAATAATTCTTTAGAAAATATACAATTCTGTCAATCGATTATTTTGTATTAATAATAAATTTATTTGGTGATGAAGTCAATTATGTGTTGTAATTTTTAATTGAAATAAAAGAGTTTAAATTCAGAAAATTATAAAAATAAAAAATGTATCGACATACTTCCGGTAATTTATTGAAAAGAATCACTGCTGCACTAAAAAGTAACCCTAAGACGGTAGTAACCGATGTGAAAATAAATGCAAGTGAAACGTTAACGTTGGGTAATAGTCCAAAGCAACAACAACCTGTTCCATTTGTAGTAAGTGAAAAAATTGAGATATTATTTCATTTAAAATTAAAATTAATACACACAATCATTTGCAATCGCTCGTATCAAACATATAGTGATTGATGATTACAGTCAATTGTGTTATTATATTAGATAATTGTATTCCATTTGATGGTGTTCATTACTTAATTCATTGTATAGTGAAAATTTTATTGAATGAAGAATACATTTTTATAGAGGTGAATTGGCATTCATAATTAAGGTGCGGTTCCGCCGGTTTCTAAAAAGAATTACTATTATCATTGTGGCTTTCTAATTTATAATTTAAAGTAATTATATTTTTTTCAATAATTTCTATAAAAAATGGCGTTTTAATATTGCACATCCGAGTATAATAAAATTAAAATATAATATATACGAGTATGACATACAAAAAATACTATAATAAACAAGTATTCAGTCAAGGTTTCTTTAAATGAAGAAAACATATTATATATTATTGTTCGTATATAACATATATAACCTTATTTATGTGATGCAGCAATTAGTAAAAATATATAAAAAAAAAAACCCACTGCATAGATGGTTTTCAGGCCCGGTGGATTTTTGTTTACAGAAATATTCAATTCAATTATTATAATTCGAATTATGCTAAAGTATTGAAAGAATTCGCATATTATGTGAATGTTGGATCTGTTAAAAGAAATCATTTGGTGTAACATTGAGAGATACAATTAAGAACAACAAATATCCGAGTCTATCTTAAAATTTGCACCTATTACCAATATAATATTACTCAAAGTAAATTAAGATGGTATGGTTTTGTGTAGATACGAGAAAATCTGGGGTTATCGATTGGCACAAATTTAGTGAAATGCACCACCAATTCTAAATTTTGCGGGCGAATATGAAAACTATTATCATTTATAACGTGTTGACGTGTATTAAAATAATCGACAGAATATTAGTAAGAAAATCATTTAAATTTCTCGAAATTTGATCCGCATAGAGTATATGGTAGAAGGCTAATTTGATTCAATGAATCGGTAAACCATAAATGCATACATATGTATAACAATAACGGTTTATATAGCCCACAAGCCAGGCTAAAGATTAATGTTTCAAAGATGAAGCTAATGAAGATTGGTTTACATCTATGATACGTTCACTTGTGGTCAATGGTGAAGAAATAGAAGAATTAAGGAGTTTCTAATGTTCGGAAAGTATTTTATAACAATTAATTGTGGTGCTGCACAGGTCTAAGGTTCTGAATTCAGAAGAGTTGGAAAATTTTTGGTATGCTGAATTAGAGTCTGAAGAAACTTGGAAGGTGACAAATAACATAGTCTCATAAATTCAAGTTTTTGTGTCTATAGATGTACCTCAGGTGTATATTTAAATTTGTTTTTTTTTTTAGCGAAATACCCGTTGGTGATATTGCAAAATAAGCCACTAAAACTTAAATCCTTATAGTAATAGAAAATGCTGTGATTCAACATTAACGTGGGGGAAGAATCAGTTGTAGGGGATGGAGCAAAGTGATGGTATACTGGCCAAAGATCAATGACGATTATTCGTTGACACCCTATACTCCTGTGAAGACTAAATGTCGAGATTATGATGATAACATGCATTCGAGAACCAATTTCAATTGAAATTATTCTTCTTTAATTTTTCTGCGAACATTAATTTCCACCTAGAAAAATTAATGTATATTCTATCTAGTGTTTTACATATTAAAAGATACCTGCTGATATAACAATTAATTGTTTTTGGTATTACACAATTGACTATTATAAATAAAAGGATTGTGAATGTGTATATTTGAATCGACAACCTACAATAAAACTTACTATATCTGTTTTTTTTTTGTATGTGGTATGTAAGAACAGAAAATTAATATTGAAATTAGTTTCAATCATTCGAATATTTACTATTTATTATTATAGCCAATATAAATAATGTGTCAAATAATTTATTCAATTTAATTTTCAGAAAGCAACAAAAGAACAAATTAATACAACTAAAAATTCACCACTAACAGATAACTTTGGACGATATCATACCTATTTACGTATTTCATTAACAGAACGATGCAATCTTAGGTGTAAGTTAAAAAACATTTGTATGCTAATTGGTTTTGTTTAATATTGCAATTATGTTTTTTATTTTATATTATTAAAAAAAAAATTATAGGCAAATATTGTATGCCAGCCGAAGGTGTACCATTAACAGAAAAATCAAAATTATTGTCAACTGAAGAAGTGTATTTAATAGCGAAATTATTTGTACGACAAGGTGTCCGTAAAATACGTTTAACTGGTGGTGAACCAACTGTAAGAAAAGATATTGTACAGATTATTGGTAAAAGAATTTTGTTTATCTAATTATAACTTATGTTTATTGCAAATGTTACTTGCCATATCTCTTTTACAGAAAATTTGAAAAATTTAGAAGATTTAGAGAATTTAGGTATTACAACAAACGGCATAATGTTGACAAGATTACTTGTACCGATGCAAAGAGCCGGTTTAGATGCGATAAATATAAGTTTAGATACATTGAAAACACAAAAATATGAAGAGATAACGAGGAGAAAGGGTATGGAACGTGTATTAGCCGGCATTGATTTGGCTGTTCAACTTGGTTATAAACCGAAGATTAATTGTGTTGTTATGAAAGGTAATTTTTAATTTTATTTGTTTGAAACAATATCTTCGTTATTGTTATTATTATGCAATGCGATACTGACTGGTATCTTTTTATGTTATGATTAAAGTCAGACCGCTACAATAATAGTTCCAATGTTATCATCACGATAATGATGACTTGCTATTTTATAATTTCTGTTTTGATGGGCTTAAATGGATTTCGTTTTTGTCTCGATTGATTGACTTTTGTCATGACTATTTCTATATTTACATTTGTATTCTAGAAGATATTTTTTTTTGTATTTATTTTTTATACTAAAGTTTTTTTTTACGGAGTAGATACCTTTTAATGTTGAGAACACAAAATACCTTTTTATTTATTCATAACGATAGAGGAGAACGAAACTAACCCAGGAATTTGTTATATATTCTTTCTATATAATGGAAATATGTTCGGGATTAAAATATTTCTCACAACGATGCAGTAGAAATCGAAGTCTTTTGGTCGCGTTTTTGGTCACACACAATATGTGATATAGTAGTTTTGAATTGATATGCCTTTCGAGAGAATTCAGACCCCGAGGAATTGCACATCAAATTGTATAGTTGATTCCGGAGTATTTGACTTATGCGACAAAAAACATAACTGCGTCTTATTCGCATTAAATATTACGAGATTTCTCAATCAGAAATTAATTTTGAACCGTTGACGGAGTTGCAGTATGATATGCTAGACCCCTATCATATAGACAAAATTTATAAAATAATTTTTTTGAGTGATCTGACTGATAGTTTTACTTGACCGTTGGATAAAGGATGATATGACTGCTAGTGCGAAAAATTCGATTAATTCATCCAAATTCGTGGATGACATAATTTTAATATAACAATATTTACTGTGTACTGCATATAGAAGTAAAATATCTTTACCGCCAAATTTTAGAAAATCCAAATGAATGCGTTCCATAGAATAGGACGTCGTAGACCATGTAGACGTTATGATCTCTCTCTCTCTCTTAACTCATTTTGTTTGTTGACACGTTAAACAATAATGCACATACTTTTCTATATCTTTATCTCATGAATGCCACCACACGTAGGACCTGGATAGCATCTTCATTCGTATAGACTTTTTAGGATAATAAATCGTAGAATTTAATTTTATTTATATAAAATACACAATTATCTTTTGTTTTTAGACTTTGACGTTTTAGATAATTCTGATCTCTTACAGATCCAAAATAAACATATTTATAGTCTTACATTATCTGTTTGTTTTCCTGAAAATCCGATAGACTTAACAGAATATCATCGGTAAAATTCAAGAAATTGACTTGAACGTTTTCGTCATCTGTAATTTCTATAAATGGTAGACGTGACAATGCATCAGCGTTTCCCATTTTCAATCCGCTTTTAATAAAAAATCGTTGTAACCTAGCAGCGACAATGACTATGTGGATTAAAAATGTCTTTCAGACTTTTGTGACCTGTCACAATTGTAAAATACTAAACGTAAAGATAATTATGTTTTGTTTTTACTACAAAGACTACAAAGATTCTCGATGTATTTAAGAATAATTTCTCTTAGCTGGAGAAATTGTACTTGACGCAAATAAGACTTTGTTTTGCAATTTCATTTACTACATGTGACAAAACTACAACTATACCGTAAGGCCTCACATCTGCTGCTACTATAATTTCCTTTTATGGATCATATAATTCTATGACTTTTACATTTACATCACCAACCATATATTTTGAAAAATTTTATTAAATCATTCTGGGCATTCTGTGTTATCTATTTATATTATAATTCATAATTTAATTATGTTATTATTGTGGTTATTCACTTTTAGGTTTTAATGATAATGAAATTTGTGATTTTGTTGGTATGACAAAAGAAAAAAATATCGACATTAGATTTATTGAATATATGCCATTTAGTGGAAATAAATGGGAAACAAATAAAATGGTATCTTTTAGGTAAGCGTAATATTTGATAATACTAATTTATTAGTACACTTTTATTATGTTGAAATGAACCTACTGAGTATATTGTACTTAATTAATTAGTTTTTTTTTTTTTATATATAGTGAAATGTTATCAACAATAAAACAAAAGTATCCAGATTTTCATGCACTTCCAAATGGTCCAAATGATACATCAAAAGCATTTGCAGTACCGGGTCATGTTGGCCAAGTTGGATTTATAACATCAATGACCGAGCATTTTTGTGGCTCATGTAATCGTCTTAGAATTACAGCTGATGGTAATTTGAAGGTAACTTAAAATTTTTGTATTTTTACAAAAATTAGCAGAAATTATCTATAGGTTAATATATGGGCACACATATTTCGGTTCTATAGAATAATTCAAGGATTAAAATATTTAAAAGAAATTATTAATATCATTTCTGTAAAAGTGTTTTCTTAACTCTATTATTCCCAACTTCATTTCACTCACGGGCATTTGAGTCAGATAAAATTTAAAGAAAATATTTATTATTTTGTGACAAATCTCATCTCATAAAATAATTTTCATTAAAAAAAACAGTGTACATTTCAAAGACGTTTCCTGATCATCATCATCTCAATCTTTAAACCATAAAGGAGCTTGGAGTGGTATTACGGCATTAAATTACATTTTCTAATATTCCAGTAACATTAAATGTCACAAACAAAAAACCACTATACATTGACATTTCCGAAAATCATTACATAATAATTTAATTGAGTGGTATAAATGACTCCTCTGCTACCCAGTTTATTGATGAAATATTTTTTAACAATACAACAAACACTACATATGCCATAAATTGACATATATTGTGGTGGAGTTAACGGTGACATCACTTGGATGTATCCTTGGGGTTTATTAGGTAACTCCATTCGTCACCCAGCTATGTACTTATATAGAAAAATTATTGCATTGATTCATCACTGATACTCTTCAATGTATACAATATAAAATAACTATGTAATATTACTCATATGGACACAGGAACATGGAAGATAATCGGAGTATATAAAACTTTTGCGTGATCGTATAGTTCATGAAACGTTTCTTTGGAAATAATGTTGTAACAAGCGAACGGTATTGTCACAACTGAACGAAATATTGTATTAGAGGATATTATATGAATATTAAGTGTAATACCAGCGACTAGAGTAGTACTTGTTATTAGTATAATATGTTAAATCATCAAGAATAAATATATAGTCTTTAATAAACTTACTTGTCACTATATGCACTCAACTCTACATACTGTATTTTATTCACTGTATTCACACAGCTATATTTTTCTAAATTTACTATTAAATTTGTACAAATTACTTTGACCTAAAAGTCTTGGGCTATCACGGCATGGACATATTATGTGGGAGTAGAAAAGTTGAGTCTATATAATAAAAATGATTATCAAATTTTAATCTATGAGATGTACAATGAATAAATTACACTTATAAGCTATTTCTTTGAATCTCGCTTGTAGACCAGATATTTCACCAACCATTACAAAGACACCATCGCAACATTGTGCAATAAGTTCTAATATCAAAATTAGATAAAGCATAAATCAAAGTATGAAAAAAATCATCTATTTATTTTATTATTAGACACATCAAAAAATCGTAAAAACTATCTGAATTTTCTAGTCAACGGTGCCTACCTTACCTCTACACTGATGAATCGCTATTGATTTAATATGTTACACCGTTTTGTAATGTGCGACTCAAATCTCATATGTGCATTAAATATTTTATGAACATAAGCTGCTATAAGATTTCTAAAAACATCTAATTAATTCAATTCCTATTTTATTATTAATTATAGGTTTGCCTATTTGGTAACACTGAAGTATCATTACGTGATGCAATTCGTAGTAATTGTTCTGAAGATGATTTAAATGCATTAATTTCAGCAGCTGTTAAGCGAAAGAAGAAACAACATGCTGGTAAGTTTGTTTTTTTGTGTAATAATATATGTCTTTAAAATCATTTATTGTTATATACTTTTTAAAATTTCAAATTTATTTCATTACAAATGGAACAACTCGGGCGAATGTTTAAAATATTATATAAAACTACTAAATAAGAATATGTTTTTTTTTTTTCGATTTTAAATATTACAAACACATGCTTTCTTTCCTTAATTACTAACATGCATATCATTTAGCTATTAATTAAAAATTAATTATATTCTTCTTTATCGTAATTATATTATTTATGGCACGTTATCAATACATGTGGCAGTATATTTTATGAAATTTATTCAAATTTATTGACTTGTGATAACAAAATGTAAATAATTTATTCTTGTCGATATTCTTTGAGTATATTAATGTAAACAAGGGCCATGAAAGAACGAACAATTAATTTCTTTTATATAAATTGCAATATTCTAATCAAAATAAATTCAAGCTTGACCAAAATATTCACCATCATATGAACCCAATAAATTTGTATGATCATAATGCACAATATAAAATATTTTCTATACGACATGTGATCCAAATTATAGACTGAATGTATTACTAAATAGTATTCTAAGTTTCCTGTATGTGTGTAGGATTTGGTTGTTCAAGTTCAGTACTATTCAAAGTGGCATAATCAACCCGGGAATGTTGTAATTTTTTGTTCACTATAAAATATATTTTTCAGTAGATATGTAGATATTTCGTTGAACCAATTCCAAATTCAATTGTGTCTATGAAAAACGTCAGCACTAATACAATCATTTGCTCTCGAAACAATGTTTCAGATTTTAGAATATTACAAGTAGTTTGTCATACAGAATTCTATTTGTTGCTCATGATCTTACTATAGATGTATGAATGTATCGTACTCAATTTTTGTCCCACAATTTTGTACAGTTCACATCTAAATTTGATCATAGTATATCGTGTGCCGATCTTCGAATCCTTTGTTTCGCTATTGACATAACATATCGTATTTAGTTCTAGAATTGAGACAACTAATAAATATTTTAATTCTTCTATTTTGAATAAAAAATGCGTTTCTTTCGAAACAACACAATTTTTATGAACAAAGTTATGTCATAACGTGTTCCATAAGTTGAATTGATACCATTGATAAATTGAAACACTTTTCCTAAGTTTTTTTATTTTAAATTTAAACCGTGTTTTGTTAGTCGTTTTGAATGTGGTCCATTCTTAGAATATTTCTATAAACATTTTGTGCTTGAAGAGCGACAAGACATTATTATGTTAATTTTTCATATACACAGTTTTTAAAATTAAATCAACCGAAAAACTATGTTAGTTTCCAATTGCTGTAAAAAATGTAGTTTGGTCGGCTAACGATTTAAATAATTCAGTAGAGTGTTGAGATGTTTATAAACCAATTCTAAAAATAAGACTTTAAACTTATATGTTTGGTCACGATACCATAATTTACTTTTCCTGCAATCATGTTTCTGATGGTACTTCAGCGACGTAACTATATGTTGAACAATCTCAACATGTTAGTCTGACATTCCATTCATCACCACCCATTTAATTACCTTCCTTGAAATTATCAGATTTTTTGTTTGCCCAACCTACTTCAATGACTCAATGAATGTAACTCTAGGCACTTGTATCTTGAATATATTTGATATACTTAAAGAAGAAACATAATGTAAACAACAATAGTTTTATTTAAATTTAACAATAATTTTTTAAAATAATGCTTAACTAAACATTTTGCTATAATTTGCGAAAAACAATTGCCGAGCTTTTCCATTTGTTTCAAAAATAAAATAAACTCATTTTTATACCATGAAAGAACGAAGTTAACAGAAACAAATCGATCACTTAACTGTTTTTTTTTTTTTTTTTTTTTTTTAAATTTGAAAAGTATTGTCTTCATAATTTAATCATTAAATTTTAATTAAATTGATCCCAATTTTTGATTCGCCAAAAATTTGATTTTGGTATAAAAAAAAACAAAGGCCAGCCAGCCTCTCGTTTGCTTATTTCATAAAATTTCTTTGTAGGCATGCTGAATTTATCGCAAATGGAAAATCGTCCGATGATACTAATCGGTGGATAGCACTTTAAAATTTAAATACATTTTTCGTAAGGTTGGTTTTTTAATAGGTTTTAGGTTGTTTTTTTTTTTTTTGGTTTTATTTCAGAAGTGTTTATTTAAATTTAAATACAATAAAAAAAATACACACATTGAAAGATGCTGCTTGCTTTGAAATTTGTTGCATTCAAATTTTTGAATCTTTGCACTGCAATTTTTATGCTTCCACAATGAATTTATAAATAATCAAATCTTAATGTTCAAATACAAGTTAGAGTAGATAATATTTACTGTGTGTTTATGTACTCGACAACACTATAAATAGTAAATACAATTTTCCTGATCAAAAGTTTCACATTTTGTTTAGAATCTTTTCTGTTTCTGGTGTATCATCATATTTGACTCTATTTGAATTCCCTAATGTATGTAATCGATTGACATCCCTATCAAATACAATTTAACTTTATGGACTCCATTATGTAGAAGAAAAGAAAAAAAGAACGTTGTTCACAAAACACTGAGTTTTTAAAATGAAGCATACTTCAGGATAAGGAGAAATACGTAACTGGAACTAGAAATGGATTTAAATGCACAACATCTTTTATGTAGCATTAAAGGATAGTGTTAACATAAATAAATAATAATTTGTGAAACGGAAATTGTATGTCTTTCGCTTCATATATTTATGTATTTGAATAATCATTTGGGATTCGATATTATGTAAATATTCGTAAATTAATAAATGTTGATAACTGACAACAATTGTGCCATAGTAGATGCTTCTTACGTTTTAGCCTTTCGTTAGTTGAAATTCTTCTAAATCAATATCCAACCAAGTGTTTCAGTTCTTAAAATTTGATTGCTTCTACTCTTCGAAGTACTTATGTCGTCTGTATTCCAAACCATATATAAAATGTAGTAACCAATTTATGGTAATATACTCGACTGTGTGGTTTATCTGATGTAAATGTGATCGTTATGCTCGTTATTTCTGATTTTAACAACTTAGGATCTGACCTATCAAATGGGCCATAAAATTGTTATACGATCACAACAAATCATAAACGTTAAAATATTTTTTATATAAATTTCAATGTTGATTTAGGTTGCATCGTTGCACTATCATTACATTATTTAATATTATATCATCATCATCATTAACCGTATCATCATCATCATTTGATTATCCCGACATTTTCACTATATGGATGCATAGGTGGTACTATACGGGAAATATCGAATGTCTAAATTTGTTTAAATAAATTGAGAGTTCCCAAATTGAAAATATAGAATTGATTCTATATTATTCAGAGAGAGGAGAGAGAGATAGAGCGGCGCATAAATGTCCAGTTGTTCTACAGTTCTTTCGATTTAAGTATTTTGTAGCATTTACCTTAAGTCGAAGTAAGTAAGATTCGTAAGATTTATGGTGGTGGTTTGTCTCTTGTCTATAGCACACATGCAGATTTAATTCCATATTAGATTATATGTAAACTAGATTTAAATCTAATAATAACTGTTTTATTGCCGTCCTAATTCTAATGCTTTTTAATGTATACTGTCACATTGTCTGTGATTAAGGATATCGGATCATATCATATTTAAATGTTCGACGCAATGTTGTTAGACTTAGACAAATCATGCTTGTACTAAATACACTTACTTAGATATACAGTGCAACCAATCAAACGGTTTCACTAAAATACTTACAGTAATATTCTTTGGAATTTATTTGCTAAAGTCATGAAACCACAATTGTATTCTCATTGCGTTAAAACGACTAGGTTGTGCAAACGCAAGTATTGTCTACTTGATACACACACACACAACTTTTTAGGTAAAGTTTTTTAAGCTCCCACGGTTTCTTGTGCGCAAATTTAAACAGTTGGGATTATTTTTAATAAAGAGGTATAGGTTTCTGGTTGCTTGAAATAAAATTGGATGTTTACATTATTTTATTGTGCGTATAGGTGTAAATGATAAGCTATATGCTTTACTTACTTGCCATCAACTCTACATAGGCCCACAAGGCGATATTTAATTATTGTATCTAATATGCAATATGATTTTTAATGGATTTAAAGAATCCATTAAAAATCAAAATATTATACTTTTGCTTATTAACAATAGTGTTATTCGATTTAATAATCTAATATAGCCAAGATGACAATGATATGACCCCGATAGTAAAAGGCTATTTAGAGACTCTATTCGTAACTCATGGTGCATTAATTATAATACGGTAAGGTAGCCTCGGCTTCTATACTATGTCACCACAAAACATTGAAAATAGAACTTCTCATTATTTTTAAACAGTCAATTGGATACTAGGCAGCTATAGGCGATTGTTAGGCGATACATTTCAATGTGTAGTAAAAGTCAAGATATGTGAAGTATTATGTGTCAAGTATTTTGTTATTAGAATAAGTCATAAATAAATTCATTATGATCTCCTCAACAATATGACATAATTTTTTTTTTTTTTTACTGATAGTTTTTTGTTTCAATTTGAAATTATTTAATAATTTTTGAAATTTTCAATTGCAAAAGAAAAGAAAAAAAAAAGAAAAAACCCACAAAAATGTTATTTAAACAAACAAATAATTTTTTAATATATTTTTCAGTTGCATCAATCAAAATTACATCTTCATCAAATACAACATCAAAGCTAAACAATTATAGTAAATTAAATTCAATGGTATCTACATTATTGTCTGTTAATGGCAATAACAGTTCCAGCATTAATAGCAATTATTATAATAACATTCGATATATATCATCGAAATTAACACATGTGGACGAAAGTGGTAAGGCACAAATGGTTGATGTTGGCCATAAATCTTCAACACAACGTATTGCAATTGCTAAAGCTGTTGTTTATGTTGGACCAGAAATAGCAAAATTAATTCGAACAAATTCAATAGCCAAAGGTGATGTATTATCTATATCACAGGTTGCTGGTATTATTGCAGCAAAACGAACATCAGAAATAATACCATTATGTCATAATATACCATTATTGTCAGTGGATGTACGCACTGAATTAGATTTATTCCGTAATATTGTTAATATTTATTCAACTGTAAAATGTGAGGGTAAAACTGGTGTTGAAATGGAGGCGTTGACGGCTGTCTCAACAGCAGCCCTAACAATTTATGATATGTGTAAGGCTTTGTCACAGGACATTATAATTAAGGATATTATGTTAATGAAAAAAATGGGTGGTAAAAAGAGTTTTCAAAGGTCAAGTCATCAAATTGGTAATGAATGTGATGATGATATAGTTTTAAAATATAATACAGAACCAATTGTTACAAGTGAACCATTTTATCCGACTCATATCTAGAAGAGTTTTTTTTTTTTTTTTGGGTAGAGGTGGTTTTGTTGGTTTTTTTTTTTTTGTGTTTAATTTGTTTTTTTTTATTTTTTTTTTTTTTTTTTTTTTTTTTTTTTTTTTTTTTTTTTTTAATTTACACATTTTAATGAATTTATTTTTTTTTTTATAAAATAAAATTATAGAAAAATCTTACCAAGTATTTAGCCATTATGATGAAAATAATTATTCGATTGTTTTAATATGAATGAGCTTGAAAACACAACTGATGAGAATTGCTAAGAATTATTGCTTTTATATACTAAATGCGATTCAAGGTTTTGTAATTTCTAGAGATATTAATTATCATTGTTCTATTACATTTAAAATCTCAGTTCTTAGAAAATTTTATTGTGGGGCTAAAAAAAAAAAATTAAGAAGAACGATCACAACAACAAAAAATCACAGATCAAATGAACTCTCTAACAATAAGTAATGATTGGGTATTTTGTTTTTTTTTTTTTGATTTTTTTTTGCCTTTTTTAGGTTTATTGTGATGTATAGATAGAGAGTCTATTAATCAAGAATATATAAATTACATTTACTCGTATATATCTAGATATTGTATGTATTTGACCATTATAAATATACAGGTAATTTATCCATTAAAAATTTTGTATTGTTTGGTAAAAAAAAAATGATGGAAAAAAGTGGAAAACAAAATATTTGCTAAGAATCAGTTGAAAAAGTTAATACGATCTTAAGGTATACCAACGCATACATAATTTATATGATTTTTAAGCAGAATGTAATTAGTTCCGGGATTCAAGCCTAAATTTTTGCAATTTTACGATACATTTTGTTTCTGGTAAATATTGTTGCAATCTGCAATCCCATATACGAATAAAATTCTATTGCTATTTATGATGATCATTATATTAAATTTATCATATTATATATTCAAAAATCATTTTATCGCAACGCAAATTTTTTGTTTATACTTAAATGTAGTACCTATATTTTAATCATTTTGTTTACGGCATATTAATTATTCTGAGGTTATTATTTTATCAAAAAAAATATTTTATATTTTTGGAAATTTTCTCATATAATATTAATATTATTAATATTCAGTCTATAATAATACACAAAAGTAAAATTTCTACTCATTGCAACAATAAATGCGCTCTATAAAAAGGCACTAAATTTCATAATAAATTGTTAATTAAATCTGGAAATTCAACAGTTTTGAATTATTTTTGATGAATGTTTTTATTGCCAAAGTGACTGCATATGAGATTTTTATTTAAACATTTTTGTGTTTTGTTAAAGTTATCAAATTATAATCATGTGTTTTCATTGAAATACCAGAAATTGATATCACACAAGCACAGAAGTTCAATAATTCAGTATAAACAAATTAAGTGAACACGCGCTTAATAACTTAATGATGTTAAAATGCTCATAAGGAAAACATAATGATTATTAAATTATTTCAAAAAATTTACACCAAAAAATGTCGATATTCCTATGATTGGAGGTAAATATTTTTTTGAATAACCTCGATAATAGCCAGTCACTCTATTCATCAACAAATTACCGAAAAAATATAAGTAAATAATTGCTATTACAATGGAATCTTTTTAGTATTAGAAACGGTTATTCGAAAGCAATTCTCGCAGGTTTCAAGTCATGTAAGCAGACTATTCATTACATTGAAGAACAAACACCATTGTTAATGTCATTTATCAACTTTAGATATTATGTCAGTATAATACTGAATAGCTATATTAAAAAAATAAATAAAATAGATGCACTAGTTTCTTATACAGTTACGTCATATATTTGTGATGTTTAATATAGTCTGGTGGTTATCACAGAATTCAAGAAACCTAAATTTGCGTAAACTTATCATTCATATTCACTGTATTATATGAATGAGATAATTGGAATGGGACAAATAACATTGGGCCATAAGTGTTTAATAATTGTCTTAGGAACAGATGAAACATCAATTTATTGAGACTTTTAGATCTGGTGATAATTAACCTAATGTAAGTGTAATTAGATCGATCACTTAATGATACGATCAGTTAATGTGATTACAAGAGATAAGTTAACGAATAAGTTAATTGTATATTTTCTCATACGAACAGAAATATATTGTTATATAAATCTTTACCACCTACATATATTCGTATATTATTTATTAAAAAATTTCAAAGTTCTATGAATCTTAAAAATATTTAATATATTTTATGTGGCAGAGGAGATTGTACTTAAATAAACACGTAAGATTACGCCACTTCTATGCCTTTGTTAGTTAAGTATAATTTTAAACTTTGAACAAAACTGTTTTTCCTTTTTATCTGAATTTTTTTTTATTTCACTGTATCATATTAAAGAGAATATAGGGAAAAAGAAATCAAAAAAAAAAAAAAAAAACTATGTAGAACATCCTGAATAGATGTACTGGTATATTATTCTTAAGGTTTAGATGATATACATTTCAACGATTGGCTTAAACATTAAAAGTCTCATAGATATAGGAAGATAACTGGCTATTACTCAAGATTTGCATTGCATACCATGTTACATATATATGCATGATATACCTTATATATATT
>JANSTX010057242.1:0-24770 GCA_027564355.1 Penthetria funebris
TATATACTAATTATTCTCTTTTTAAATGTGATGTGCCAATCAAGATTAAGTTTGAAATTCGTTCCAATAAAATATTCGGTTTAAGAAAGCTAATTCAATGGTTTCCTCTAAGTTAGTACTTGTTTGTTAACCATTTTACCAAAATTTACATACTCGTATTAAAATAACAAAAAAAAAATGCAATTTTGTTTTTCTCATCGTATTTAAAGATCAATTTGTTATATATAGAACATAATAACAACATGCATATGGATAATCATATTTTAACTTCTCCATATAATTAAGGTCTATCATAAATAGAATTTAATGTAAATTTAAAAAATAATGATAGCCTTTGTATGCTATTAACAATATTTGATACTTATTTGGTAATTTTTTTGTCATTTGAAATTGAAACTAAATGGAACACGAAATGGGTGCACAGCAGGTCTTGGTGCTAAAAATGAAGCCACAGATTACAATCCATAAATTCTATCTATATTTATCAATATCTCCAATAACTCATATTATTGTTCAATTAAAATTAAATTTCGTGGCTAACCTGGTCACATCTCATTCGTAATTTGGATATATGTACCAATTAAATAAAATTTTACAATAAAGTAGATGATCTGTGACATGACAATTGTAATATACATTTATTGAACCTTTTAACATAATCCCAAACTAACATTAATATTACATTACATAAAATAAATAGGCGTCGCTAATAACTATTTTAGTATCATCCTAATACATGAATTCTAGTAGCTATTGAGATTTTGAAAATTGTAAGTTATACGGTTAAGACACCAAGCGTATCCAATGCGATTAAATTATATTTAAGCTATGTACAATACCTATTTCCTTTAATACGATAAAACAAAAAGAAGTATAAATCCATATAATTTTCAGTTATATTTCTATTTCGCAATAGAACATTTTTTTTTGATTTCATACTTTAATGCCCAATTAAAGTGAATTTTTACTGATCAACATTAGATATTTCGCATCCAAAGTGATTGAGACAACAAAAAGATTGGTCTATGTGTCCTTGCGAAATAAAGATCAAAATGATCATGATTATAATATATGAATATTAAAATATATTACATATATTCTTTTTTGTCACAACTATAATGGCATTTCTGCAGTTATCATATTGTATTCGAAGAGTCGGAATATTGAATAGCTTTAATATTAGCATTTAAGTGCACATTTCTATTTCATCTTCTTCTTCTTCTTCTTTAGTTAGGTCATACACTAAGTCTAAGAATTTAGTTTTGAGATTCAAAAGTCCACTCGTCATATCTGGTTAATTAAATTATATTGTCTATATCTATTATTAGTAGTGAAATCATACAGTATTATTATTTAAGAGATTTTTTGAACTAATTTTCGAATGAATACTGAATGGTGTTCACGTGAAAGTAGTTAGCATCGCAATAGAAATAAATAAAATAAATGTGCAAATTAGTCAGTCGAAAAAAATGCAAACATGATTTTGATTTATTTTTTAATTGTATATTTATTTTTTCTTTTATAAAACACAAATAGAGAATACAAACTCGTTCATATGATGCCTTAAGGTAATGATGTTTACCATAACATTTTTTACAATATAAAAATCAGTTCAGTAACATTAGATTTTATCGTTACAATACAGAATATTACATACATACTTGTAATATTACAATAATTTCAGCAATGTCATTCAATAGCAAAAAAAAACGTAGGCCTAGAACTTTACTTTTCTTAGCATTAATTTTTTGATAAGTTTTAGACTCAACATACTTGAAGAATATAAATCTGGCTTTAATGTCAACACTTGTAACTCATTCTTTGTAAAATATGACGAACTACATTTTTCCCATCACACCTATTCAATCATAATTGGTTGACGTTCTGATCCGCTGACGCAAACAAGAAATATTTAAACATTTTTTGTTATTGATCGTTTTTCGGTTAATTCATACGCGGCCGCGGTGTAACATATTTAATTGGTTTGAGGGTAAGTCATGGTAATAAGTTATTAATGCCACTTAGAAGATAATTATAAGCAGCAGAAACATTGTCAAATATTACTATAATTGCACGCAAATTTTGTTTCCATTATTTAAGAAATCAGCACATGTGATAAAGAAGTTAGAAGTGTATATACATTATAGTAACACTCATGCATATCTTCGGCTTATGTATAAGTGTATTTTTGACTAATTTCCAATGCAAAGTTACATAATAAATTAATCATCATTTTGCAATATCACCGACTAGTCGCCTCAGTTTTCGCGGTGGACAATCCTGATAATCGCCCTCAGATTTGCCAGTCTCCATAAATTCTCGTATTTGCACTTATGTATGTAAACTTAAATTTTTGAGACTATGCCATTTGTCACCTGCTAATAGTACAGTAAACTGAACGATTACGTTTAAAATGATTTATCTGCATTCTTTCGAATACAACAATATATTTATCATATTTATATATATTCAATTTGCAACCCATTTTAGCTATAAATTACTACATATGTGAATCAAATTCGGAAACAAACAACATAAACCTATAAAAAGATGAATCCGTATTATTACTGGGACAGTAATAATTGAGATTTTCAATACAATTGAGTATTAAATATGCATTATAATGTATACGGGAGATACAATGGGTACTACAATGTTAAATTGCTATTTCTAATACACATCTTTAAATATAGTTTCCCCAAAATTGAGGTGACGAATGGAGTGGCCGACTATCATTGAGGATACTCAACCAATCTTTATCTCCACGCCGGTGTCACCAGTAACTTAATCTCGGTATATGTCAGTAATGGCATTTGATCGAGGATAAAAAGATGGTGTTAATGTCGTGTTATCGACTGGTTGAAAAAACAATTCACCAACAAACTAGATAGCTACGGATTTATGCACTACTCTATTAAAATTTTGAAATTTATAACTGGATAATTATGATTGATCATATATTTTTTTTACAATTATAGTTATGAGAGTTTACATTTGATATTATTGATATTATGCATATTTGAAACTGCAAATCAACATCGTAATGTCGCCCTTTGCGCCCTCGAGACGTAAAGGTTGATGATACATTTTTGAGTTACAAGTTGACATGGACGGATTAAGTAGGCGACGCAAAAGAGAATCAATTTATTATTTTTACCCTTTTGAAAATACAATGACTTACTTCATATATTCACATATCAGAAATCATGCAGCTACTATAATGTTTCAGAATTGACTGATTATAAATTTACTTTTTCCATTGAATGAAAATGATAATTCGCTTTTTTCTATTGGATGAAGATTTGCTTCGCATAAATTATATTTTATGCAATTGTTAAACATCGTTATGAATTCATTATTTGTTCCATTTCTGATTTAATCAAAGTAAAAAAACAAATTCAAGTTTATGGCTTAAACATTATTTGTATATTCTGTGCGTGCATAATTTGAGGTAATATTTTGTTTTCTTAAATTTCAGATGTGCTAGATGGAATACATTAGCATAAAATTTAATAATTATTTCTACATAAAATCAATATTGCATTTTGTTAAATGAATGTCACAAGTAACTATAGCATACTAATATGACTTTTGTGACTATCATAAATCTAATTTTGAAAACTTAGGTACATTTAACATTCAAAATTTCAACTTGTCAAACGGTTAGATTTCAGTCCACTAAAGAGCAACGGTAATATTCAACTTTAAAAATTTACACGATATGAAATATGGAGAATATGATAAATGAAATACCATTTCATGCAATTTGTGCAATTACTAATTAGCTGGTGCACTTTTTATATCATGAATTATTTCACGAATACGTTTTAAATCAGGTCTTATCAAACGTTACAGAAAACTTTCTTATCGTAATGTCCTAAATCAATCCATTTAGAGTAATTTAGAATAGAGTTTATCCATTGGTTTAGTTCATTATCAATGATAAAAGTTCTGTAATCATTCATTTTCGATTAACGATTACATTAATTAGTAAATCGATTACATTATTCAAAAAACCAATTAATCTTAATCGTAATCGATTACATTTCTGTAAAAGAACCATCAATCGTAATCGTAAACTTGATTAATTGTAATTGATTACATGTAAAAAAAATCACGATTAATACTACGATTACTCATGTAACAGTTCCGTTTTCTTTGACGTATTACGTTTCTAAATTGTCACAATGAGATTTTGTTTTAGTTGCTTATTTTTATCTTATTAAATATAATATTATATTAAAAAAATAATAAATGGGGTATTATTATTAGAATGAATATTTTACACTATTTAGCCAAGTTTAAAAATTCATTTATACATACATGGACAATTTTATATTAGATTAGATTGTTGTGAGGGTTTTTAAACTTTACATTCCAACTCACATATACTCCCAATCACAAGATTTTGGATTATTATTTCTATTAATAAAATGTAATCAAATAATTGGTAATCGATTACAATTTTACAGAATTAATTGTTAATCATAATCAATTACAATTTGAAAAAAGGACAATTAATCGTCATTGTAAGCGATTACATTTTAGAAAAATTGCAGTTAATCGTAATCGATTACATTTTATTTCGTGATTACAGAACCTCTTGTTATCATCCTGTACGTATACACCGCAATGTTAATGATTCAAAGTGTTCCTTAATAAATATAGATCGTAATATTCGAAATCATTTTCGAAGGACGAAATATACTATTATAGGGTAATTTCATTTCAACATAACATTTAATACAATTTTATGTATATTTGAGTAACGTACTTTTATGAACATGATTTCATCAATGAAAGCATAATCATAGAATTGTAAACATAAACAGCAACCAGTCATTGTTGTGATGCTGAGATAATTTAGGAATCCCGATTAATAATAGCATATTAATCGGGCTTTCACTATTAATTGTTTATAATAATTTTGAAAGAAGAATGTTAATTTTTCGTTTCCTTCGTAAATGTTGGTAGGTAACCAAAATGCGTACCTCGGCCTCACATATGCAAACAATTCAATGTTGTTGTATTTTTGTGTTAATTCAATATATATATATATGCATAACATACAAAAATACATAAATTTGGGACTGCAATAGAAAAAAGTTTAGTCTTTCAAATATACGTATCGGAGAATATCATGCAATTTATAAGTGTCTATTTAATTTTATTTGCAATAGTTTTATCAATTTACTTTTATTTTAAATATATTTTCACATTTTGGAAACGACATGGAGTAAAATTTATATCACCAACTTTTCCATTTGGAAATTTCGGTCCATTATTTTATCTAACAGTAACATTAGGTGAAGTGCTTCAAAATTTATATAAACAAACAACTGAACCATTTATTGGTATATTTGCTGCAATAAGACCTGTATTATTAATACGTGATCCTGCACTAGTACGATCAATATGTATTACTGATTTTCAACATTTTCATGATCGTGGTGTATACGTTAATGAAAAGGATGATCCTATGTCAGGGCATTTATTTAGTTTAAGTGGTGTTAGATGGAAAAATTTACGTACGAAATTAACACCACTATTTTCACCTGGTAAACTAAAAGCTATGTTTCCAACATTATTAAAATGTGGCATACCACTCGAACATTATATGAACGCAATTAGTTTAACAAATGATACAATTGAAGTTAAAGAAATTTTAGCAAGATATACTACAGATATTATTGCTTCAGTAGCTTTTGGTTTGGAAATTAATAGTATTGAAAATCCTGATGTTGAATTCAGATCTGTGGGACGTAAGGTATACATTACGCATATAATAATTATTTTGAGTGTTACACGTATGCAATAGTTTGCAAAATTATTTAAAGTTAATTTAATTTGCATAATGGTTTTCATTTCAATATTGAAAGTAAAACAAAATAAATCAGAAACGGATTATCCTTTTGTATTTCGATAATTAACTTAATAAAAAACAAGTTTAAAAATGGTGGATTTAGAAAGATATCCTCATCACTCGTAGGATACACAATAAATTCATTGTCTTGTCTTAAAAATATTCTTCATCATTTTATTAATTTTTAGTTTCGATCTCATGACCCATTTCGGATTTAAGTGTTACAAAAAATTACCTTAAGTTTAAGGTCTTCTATGTAATTGATTATAAAATTAAATCTAATATTTATATAATCGTACGTAACCATTTTGAAAATGTCACTATAAGGGTTAAGATGATAAATGATATCAAGTTATATTATTTTATTATTGTTGGTAATTTGCAAGTGTGATACACTATTCTGAACACCAACATCTCCTTCTCAACTTCAATATTAATGAAGTAATTATTCTTAAGAATTTGTTGTTAAACCATTAAGAATAATGGTGAATTGGATTACCGAAAGCTTATAGTTAATTATTGAGTATTATAAACATAAAAAAATATTGTTAACGGTGGTTTTAATTTTCGTTTTTCATACAGATTTTTAATTTAACATTAATAAACGGTTTACGTTTAACGACATTCCTAGTTTGGCCTGAACTTCAAGAAGTTTTGAAATTTAAAACATTTGGTAGTGAAATTGAAAAGTTTATGATTTCAACAGTTAAAAATGGTATACAATACCGTGAAGAAAATAAAATTGTACGAAAAGATTTATTTCAATTATTACTTGAATTACGAAATAAGGGTACAGTTGATTTAAAAGATAATGAATGGGAATCAAAACCTGATGTTACTGTAATGAATAAAGCGTATACCATAAATGAAATAGCGGCACAAGCATTTGTATTTTATCTTGCTGGTTATGAGACATCATCATCAACGACAGCATTTTGTCTATACGAATTGGCAAAACATCAAGAAATTCAACGTAAATTACAAAGTGAAATTGATTCTGTATTGAAACAATTCAATGGTGAAATAACATATGATTCCATTTCTGAAATGAAATATTTAGCATTATGTATTGATGGTTAGATTTTTTTAGAGTTTAAAAATGAAGAGAAAAATCATAATTTAATAAATTTTTCATTTTAGAAACATTACGCTTATATCCACCATTACCTATTTTAAACAGATTGTGTACTATACCATATAAAGTGCCTGATAGTAATTATACTATTCCAGCGGGTACACCAATTATGATACCTGTTTTGGCCTTGCAACGAGATGCTAAATATTTTACCGATCCAAATGAATTTATACCGACAAGATTTGAAAATCAAAATTCAAGTGACAAATCATTTATTGAAAAGCCGTATTTACCATTTGGTGATGGACCACGAAATTGCATTGGATTACGATTAGGAAAATTTCAAACATATGTAGCACTTATCATAATGTTACGAAATTCTAATTTCGAATTAGCTAAAGGTATGAAAAATCATCTTAACTTCAGTCCAAGAAGTTATGTTTTAACTTCGGACACTGGAATAATGTTGAAAGTTACAAAGCGTTAAGTAAATATTATCTTTTATACATTTTATATTATAAGCAAATAATTTACTTTACGGTTAAGAATTTGTGTTGTAAAATAAATGATAATTTTATGAATAAACTATATTTAAATACGTTAAATAAGTATTGTTTTAAAAATATAACAACTAGAATAATTTAAATCATAACCTATTCAATCTTTTGCTGGTCTACTAATTGCATAAGGACACAACAAAAACATACCGCTAATTTAGTCGGCGATACCACCGGAAACAGAAATCAAGAAATATGTTCATTATGGTAAAGGTTTTAATGTATTTTATTTATTTTTGAACTTGATGTATAAATATCTCACAAATAAGCTTGGTAGCTTTATACACCACTCCACCGTTTCATTGAACATTATAATTTAAGCTTCCTAGTTAAGTTACCAATTGAGAAGTGATACTATTCCGAAAATATACAACCTATCTTTCTCAAGAAATTAGATTATGTCGTGCCGATTATAAATGTGAATTGATAAAATATTGATAATATTTCTAGTTACACAAAAAATAATGAACACATACGAAAGTCTATAAGATAATATTTAAGATTAAATGCTAAAAATTTATTGTATAATCAATATTCCATACTTTTTGCAAATTTATATATGAAACAAGACCACGTTTGATAAAATCACCACTGTATATGTAACATGATTCATATGGTCAAATCTGGTTAGAACGATGCCACGTGAATCTCACAGCTAGAAGCTGCAATACTATATTTATAATACATAAATGTTTCTTTGTGACATATTTTTCATATGGCAGATGTCTCTTTTTTATTAACTTCGATCACACACGTCCGGAATTTACATATATTGTGCTATATTTACCGGTAACACCAAATGGAGGTAAATAGGGGTTGGGTAACCAAGATGTTAGTCGGTCACCACCTTGGGTGATAAATTCTACATTTTAATATCTTCGAAAATTTTTATAGGTGTCAATATATACAAATTTTCACAATGAAAATTACACGTTTCAGTATTAATTAAAATATTAATAAAAGAAAAATGGATTATTAACAACATTCATGAAAAATTTTATAATAACGTATGTAATTTAGTAATATGTGTAATTATGTTTCAATCATTCATCAAGTCATGTCAATATCAAGGTTTTGTATTCATGAATTTACATCACAGTTAATGACGAACAATTTTATATTACTCGTATATCCAAATATTCATAAACTCATCTTAGATGATTATACTTTAAATGTAATCGTTTAAATATTGAATTGCATCTATAATCATTCAATTACGTCTAGACTAGACAGTATGACATGCTATTTAAAATGAATGACAAGATTTCTACATCTAATTTAAATAAAATGTATAATATTGATGGTTTCACATGCATAAATCGTTGACAAAAAATATATACAAAAATATTACGATGGTAATTTATTTATATGTCAGCTACCATGACCATACCATAAAACACTAAACAAATTTTCCAGATTCACGAAATAGTTTTAAAGAAATACGAGAAGGGTCCTTATTGACATTTTCGTTGAATTATACTGCTAAATGAAGCGGGATCTTGAGGTAGTAGCAAAAATAATATACAATCAGATACAAACAATAAGACACGTTCCTATAATAAGAAAAATCTAAAAATAGCATGTGTCAGTATTGCGACTAAGGCTGTAGACTAAGGCTTGATCTATGAGTAAAATTATTTTTTCATGTATTAACATATGAATTTGAGAACATAAATTATACGAAATCGCGCAGATTGAAAGTTGAGGTGACGAGACACTTAGATTAGGGTTAGGGTTAGGACTTTTTTTATATTTATTCTTAATTTTCAAAACAGAAAATAACTTTTTATTGGCTCACAATCACGGAGAAGGAAGATATAAACGCACGAATGTGTGAATATTTGACTATGAAATACATCCCCAGAAAGATGGTTCCACAGAAGAGAACAATATGACCTAAACTGGTCCCGAACTTTAAGTGCACGACCATACATGAATTCGACAAAATGCGAGGTTAACAACCATGCAAGTCGTGTATTAAGTGGAAATACCAGCCCCATATATAAGTCATAGTAATATAGTTTAGATCTAATTTATGATGATGAGATTGTTAAAGAGTATAGCATGTTATTTGCTATAGTTTATAAAATAATGTTATACTCCTACATTTTCAACGATCAATTTTATACTTTAGAACACATAGTCTTTGAACATTATTTCAATGCATTCTAAAATTTATTATTCTTATATCTGCTTATTTTGAATTTTAAACTATAATTTTAATTTAATTATGCAGAAATGTTTTTATTTTGCCTGCATCATCCTACTATTAAACTATTGCAATTATTTTTGCAATAATTTCTTAATAATTATTAGTTAAACATTTATTAAAATTCAGGGGAACGCAAGAAATTAGCCAGTTCTTTTATAACATTTGAATTAATATCATTACTACCAAAAGATTAAGTATATCTTCTTAAAAATGGGAATTTTCGTGGAAAATTCATTTAATGAATTTATTTCATTAATTGTATTAATATTAAGTGTTACATATTTTTACATAAAATATTTATATTCATATTGGCAGCGACAGGGTGTACATTACATTCCAGCAAGTTTTCCATTTGGAAATTTTGGACCAACTTTTCTTCAAAAATTGTCAATTGGTGAAGTTATTGAAACATTTTATAAATATACAACCGAACCGTTTATTGGTGTTTTCAGTGCATTCAAACCGACATTATTGCTACGTGATCCTCAGCTAATTCGAACAATTTTTATTAAAGATTTTCAATATTTTTATGACCGTGGTGTTTACATTGATGAAAAAAATGATCCATTATCAGCACATTTATTTGCACTGAATGGTGAAAAATGGAAAAATTTACGGATAAAATTAACACCGACATTTACTTCTGGTAAATTAAAAGCCATGTTTTCGACATTATTAGACTGTGGCGAATGTTTACAAAAGTATATGAACAAATGTGCCTTTAATGAGGAAACAATGGAAATGCGAGAAATATCTGCAAGATTTACAACAGATATCATTGCATCAGTTGCATTTGGATTAGACATTAATAGTATTGACAATCCTGAAACAGATTTTAGACGCTATGGTAGAAAGGTAAAGTATAAATTATGTAGATTATGATCCAATTACGTATCTGTGATTAGTGTTTAAAGACGGTGAGAAGTGCAAAAAATTGGTTGTCGTCATATAAGTGAATGTGTGTGTGATTTTTCTAAGTTTAGTGAGTTTAGATCTGATAATTGAATAGGTTGAAAATGTGTGCTTAATTCAAATCATTTTTTATAATAAAATCTTCTACGACGCAGATTTTTTTTTTACCGTTTTGCCGTAATAGCAAAATCACTATGTAATAAATTTCAAAACTTCTAATGGACGTTTCGCAGAGGTTTCGTTGAATAAAAATTATCACTACAGTATTTTTTAAAAATAATAAAAAATACAAATTGTTTCAAAATTTCCAAATAAATTTCGTGAATGTAGAAATATTTGAAATATATACAGCATTGTGCACTGAATCAAATGAAATGTTTGGAAAAAAAACTCGTTGACGTCATGATTTAAATCGTCGAAATTTCAAATCAAAAGTTATAAATCAAATATTAACGTCTCTCATTTGTCAATAAAAATTAAATATACAAAATTGATGAATATTAAAAAAATACAAGCTGTTAAAATATTATTTGTAAATAATAATTTAGTCAACTGTTCAGGATCCCAGCGAACAAAGGTTTATTTCTAACTTAAAATTTTTTCTCTTTACAGATATTCATGTTAAACGTAAAAAACGGGTTAAGATTTATAATCACATTTGTTTGGCCAAGCTTATTCAAATTATTAAAATTGAAATCAGTTGATGATGATGTGGAACATTTTATGACATCCATTGTTAAAGAAACATTAAATTATAGAGAAAAGAACAATGTGTCAAGAAAAGATTTCTTCCAATTATTAATTCAAATACGAAATACAGGCACTGTTGAATTGGATGGGCAATGGGAAACAAAAATTTCAAAAGATGAAAATTCAAAATGTTTGTCATTGAATGAAGTAGCTGCACAAGCATATATTTTCTATTTAGCTGGATTTGAAACATCGTCAACGGTAATGTCATTTTGTCTTTATGAATTGGCGAAAAACCAAGAACTTCAACGTAAGGTACATCAAGAGATTGATAGAGTTTTAAAAGATCACAATGGGAAAATAACATATGAATCAGTTTCTGAAATGAAATATCTTGATTGTTGCATTGATGGTAAGATTGCAGTTTTTCTTTTTACCTCCTTTTACTTAACTTGAAGTGAATCATGTATTGGTTTGTCTATTTCATACATATCTCAAACTTTAATTGTACTAACAAATATAAATTCGAAAGATGTCAAGTGCACCAACATTGTAAGGAATATAAATGTAAAAGAATGTCGACGAATAGAAGATGTTTTTTTCTTATTTTATCTTCTCGTTCAAATTTTATCTATATTCACAATATTTACCGGAACTTAAATATTTATAATAAAGGGATAAATAACGCAGTACCCTTGCATAGTTTTTTTATCATGTTCAAGTTATGTGAAAGATATTGAGGCATTACATTAAATAACTATACAATCGAACGATCATAAAAGTTTTTTTATAAGAAAATATTACATGGAATAACATTTTAGAAAAAAAAAAGTTATGGACACAGATAACAATAGTAAGAGAATTTAATTTAATATGATCAATGTTTACTAACTTCTTAAGACAGTAAAAGGAGGTATTTGAAAAACTGTATACATTTTTTGTCGTCAAATTTTTTCTAATTAATTTTAAAGTAATACATTTATTTTTGATTCATTAATATGTACCATATTTTATCTCCAAATATAGAAACATTACGCTTATATCCACCACTACCAATGCTAAATCGTCAATGCACAAAACAATATAAAATACCAAATTCGAATCTTACAATTGAACAGGGATCTGCAGTATTGATACCAATTTTTGCAATACAACGTGATCCTAAATATTACCCGGAACCATTAAAATTTATACCGGAAAGATTTTCGATAGAAAATACTAATGGAAAATCATTTACGGAAATGCCATATATGCCCTTTGGCGAGGGACCCCGAAATTGTATTGGAATAAGAATGGGAAAAATGCAAACAAAAGTTGGACTACTTTTTATGTTACAAAATTGTCAATTTAAATTAGGTAATGATATGAAGAGCTCAATTGAATTTAGTCCAGCTTCTATTGTACTACAACCAAAAAGTGGTTTGAAATTAAAAGTATCGAAACGATTGTGATTCGATAAAATAATTATAGTAGTTTTTAAAATAAAATTTCATTAGTTCTAGGATTAAAAAAATAAATTATATTTAAGCATTAAATTGACTATTTATTAATACGCAACAAAATCTAAAATGTGGCGTGGCAAGTTGACAGGCACAAAGGCTTCATACTTATAATAAACAGTTGTTCACAATTTAATATATAGAAGTGACATAAAAATAAATCGAAGATTAAATATATTAGCTATAAATAGCCATATCCAACGCATAAATTGGTATTGATTACGCTATAAGTATTTTCTCTATTTTGAATACAATGAATAATACTACGATCAGCAAATTTAAATAAATTATATCAAATTGTCTACTAATCATTCATTAGTAATATGTAATATCATACTATTGCAAACAAAGTGACATGATCTCAACATATGATAATATACCATAGGAATTGAATAACACTCTGTTTCGCAAAAGATCATTGAAGTCGGTGTCACTAATAAAATATTTACACGTAAGACAGGTTTGGGATTATTTCCTTAATACGGAATACTATACCATCCTGTACTTTTTTATATGAACAAGAGAGAAATTAATCTACCAATAGGAAGAAGTGTTGCAAATAATGAAAGATGCACTTGAGACCCTGTATGTTGGTGAGATGTGAATAGATATATTATATGTATGTGAGATGTAGTTTATAAATACGACAAATAAGTCCAAATTACACGGCAGTCATTCACATACATTTTGATGGACTTACCAGTATCCTACCTGTTTAAGAATTAAGACACATATTTATATCATCTTTTACTGTTTGTAGAAAGAAACAAGTTTGGCAGCGGTATTATCATCAATCTAACGTAAATACATTGTAATAAAATTTTTATATCAATAATTAGGGATGTACCTAATGTGACTGATATTATACGTACATGAATGCAATCCCACCATATAAACATCAAGTCAGTTAATAATTTTAAATTATACTTCAAGATAATTCTTTAAACTATTTAAAATACACAATACTGAAATTACACTTTATGTAAGTTGAAACTTATGTTCATCTTTAATCGTAATTTTTTTTTTTTTTTGATAACTTATTGAATTTTCTATATATTAAATAATCGAACATCTGCGGGGCACTTTTTATTAAATACAAAAATTAATTACTAACTACTCACCGATAGTGTTCCAGTCCTAACATCCATTCAATTTCTTTGTTAAACCAATTGGATTCTGTAATCCATTCATCTAAAGAGTCGCCTAATTTACCATCATTGATAGGAATAGCTACATACTTTGTATGTACCCTAGGTTCTATCCATTTATTACTCTATAATGGCACAAATGAACAAAAAAATACATTTCAAATTAATCTTAAAATTAACAGATAGTATAGGTCTATTGAAAGTAACAGCGATTTTACGTTACTTCCCTTCGTCAGAAAAGAATAATAATCATAAAAAAAACATGTATATATCTAGCATTACCATCATTAACGATCAATGGAGAACACAAAAAAACAACTACTGAAACAGATTTCGTTTAGAAAAATCATTGAGATGCTGACTAAAAACAGTAATATTTGACTTACAAGAAATATAAAGTTACAAGGTCTAATAAAAATGTATTTCTTACCAATGCAGGAATATTTATCTTAACACCATTATCTTTTACAGTAAAAGTCAAACTTCCTAATGGTTTTTTATCAAGATTCTGCAATAATTTAAAAGTTTTTAATATGTTATTTTATTATAAATTAGCGTTTTAGTTTAACCTCAAAATCAACATGTAATGTCATTTTATTTTAATATTTTCTTTGCACAAAATAATTAATTATATAATTTTTAAAATAAAATAGAATATAAATATATTATAAACTGACACTATTTACGTTATGAAAATGATATTTTATTATTTAATTGGGAAAATAAAATTAAACGCTTTACCACGAAAACAATTACAAAATCTCTTCAACTACGAAATTATATTCTGACATTTATTGATTTTGACAACTGATAGAAGGACCTGTGTAAATAAACATTTGATTCTAATTAAATTTAAGAAAACTATTCTTAACTCTAACTGTTAAAAGTTATTATATTTATATATCAAATGTCTGAAATAAAACAATTTAAGTGTTAGTTGCTTTTGTATTTAATCAATATTTTAATATTTATAGAAGTAATTGCAATTCCTCGCCATAATTCATTTTCAAAATATATGCTCTGACATTTTTTATTCGCAACAATTTACAGTGTAAGGTTTAGTCGGTGAAATTCTTGTAATGATGTACAACCCTACCGAAAAAAATTGTTGTTATTAAAAATGACAACGTCTGCAATTTTGTTGACAACAAAATAAGAATATTTTAAACTTAGTTATTATTATCATTAATATTATCGTTTATTACATTATATTTAGCATTAAACGCAATGATTCAAAGTAAGTGTGTTATATTAAATATTTTATAATATATTCTTGTTGAATTTAATTAACGAATAGTAGTTTTTTTAATTTTATATTGGGGTTAATTTATTTATTTTATTTTATTTTTTTGTGTTTGATATGAACCAAGAGTGAATTATATTTTAAATTACATTATGTAAATTCTAACAAAATTTTAAGCATTTAAGATAATTATTTTCCGTAAATAACTCGAGTGTCAATTGTTTTTTTAATTGATGTAATTGAATTATTATAATTCCAACCAGTTGTCTTCTGTCTTTCTTAAGGAAGACTTTATCAACAGTAGTAATGAATTGCAACCACATCCTCAAGTTTCGGTAATTTATGTCAATTCGTGACTTGTGTTCAAAACTAAATAGAAGCATTTGTTGTGTTTTTCGATTAAGCAAAAAATATCTCACCAAAGAACTAGGTAACCGGGAATTTTTGGCACAACTCTACAGAATTATTTTGATGTTAAAGAGGACAACTATAATTTAGTTAGATTTCGGCAATTTACCATCATAGATCCGCCCGAAGCACTTATGTAGTGTAGAAGACAGTATAATGCTAATACAGTTCACACAAATAAATCGTAGTAAAAAAGAGTTTACTACACTAAATATAAAAATTAAATAATTTGTTTTAAATATATTCTTTTTTTTCATCCCTTTTATTTTTAGAAAACGCAAACTCGTTAAAATATATAAGTTTAATAACATTAACATTACAAAATGCAATATTGGGACTTAGTATGCGATATGCTAGAACAAGACCTGGTGAATTATTTCTTAGTTCAACTGGTAAATTTTGATTGCACTTAATTGATAAAAATGACAATTTCTATTTTCTCTTCTATTCTTCGAATATAATATAGCCGTTGTTATGTCTGAAGTATTAAAATTATTTACATGTCTACTTTTTGTTTACTATGAAGAAGGGAAATCATTTAGTCGTTTTCTTGATAGTTTAAATAGAACAATTGTTAAAAATCCAATGGATACACTAAAAATTTGTGTACCATCATTTGTTTATATTATACAAAATAATTTATTATATGTATCGGCATCACATTTGGATGCCGCAACTTATCAGGTAAAATTCATATACAATGTTTTTTTTTTTAATATTGATTTAGATAATAATAATTATTATTGTTATTTTATTTTACAATTAAATTACGTGAACAGGTTACTTATCAATTAAAAATTCTTACAACTGCCATGTTTGCTGTTTTTATATTACGTCGTAAATTATTATCAACACAATGGGGTGCTCTATTATTATTAGTATTAGGTGTTGTCTTAGTTCAATTAGCACAAACAGATTCATCTGTACCATCAACAAATCAGGCAACAACAAATAATTTACATGATAGTAGTAATATTATTAGTGAAATTAGTAAAATGCCTGAACAAAATAGATTTATTGGATTTAGTGCAGCATTAGGTAAATTTTTGTTTTTTTTTTTAATTATTTTACATTTTAATTTTTATGAAATAAAAAAAAAAATATATGTAGGTGCCTGTTTCTTATCGGGTTTTGCTGGTATCTATTTTGAAAAAATGTTAAAAGGTGCCGACATTTCCGTATGGATGCGTAATGTACAATTAAGTTTATTAAGTTTACCATTTGGTATGTTAACATGTTTCGTAAATGATTATACAAAGATAACTACATTTGGTTTCTTTGTCGGTTATGATTTTTTTGTAAATTATTTAATTGCATTACAAGCTGGTGGTGGTTTAATTGTTGCAATGGTTGTTAAATATGCGGATAATATTTTAAAAGGATTTGCCACATCATTAGCAATTATAATTTCATGTATAGCATCAATTTATATATTTAATTTTAATTTAACTGTACAATTTAGTTTTGGTGCCTCTTTGGTTATTGCATCGATATTTTTATATGGTTACGATCCAAAAAATGGAATGCCACCGATTAATGGTACAAAATTGATTAGTAAGAATGGACATAACTATGAAAAGGAAGTATTTCTTCCGAAAGTGTAGAAGAGTTTCCTTTTGTTTTATTATGGATGGAAAGTAAAAAAATATGTATTATTTTTATAAAAGTTTGTATCAACGTAGGTTATTTTAAAACAAACTTATTCCATATTAAACTGATTTCTTTTAAAGATCTTCATTGAAAATTATGCCGTATTATTGTATACATCGTTTAATACAAGTTTATGTACATTTTTGTTTATTTTTTTAACAATATACTTAACGATATAATAAACATTATATTGATTTGCATTAACGAACACGGTGACAATATTATTGCGGAAATGCAACATAGATTTTGCTTATAATTTTAGACTTTCAATTTAAGAAATTGTATTTTGTTTTTGTAACTGAACAATTGACCAATATCATTAATGCATAACGTTTTTAACGTTACATGCATAACGTATTTCGAATTATTCTTATTCGAATTCATTACATACTGAATGTGTGTCAAGTCCTTCTCTTTATTGACATAAATTATGATATATACGAAGTAAATACTGGCATAATTTAAAAAAAAAACTAATACCTTAATAATTAACTTAATTTTTTAAATAATTTCATTTCAATATCAGGTGTGTTTATTTTTATTATTTATTAATGATTTGTGTTTGTATAACGTTATGATGAGTAAAGATTTGGATTGGCAAAATATTTGTGTAGAAAATGTATAATAATAGTTGAGTTTCACGTCTAGAACGTTATTGTGATGAGCTAATGAGAATTAAATTAAAAATAAAAAAACTAAGTGCAATTATGGAAAGGCGAATGTAAGTAAATGATATAAAATTTTGATAACAGATCAGATCATTATAGCGCCCTTCGTTTAACTTTCTTTTAAAAAAAATTTGGAGGTTGTGACCAGCATAATTTTTATTAATTTATTTTTCTGTTTAGTATAAGTTATATAATAAATTTTATGCAATAAAGAAAAAAACAAACAATGTTGAACAAAGTTGACCAAACTATTGAATTTTACTTAAATGAAATTCAATATTCATGATAGTTTTGATCAGTTAAATTAAATAAATGCAGGAATTTGTTAATACAAGATGACACAAGAACATTATTTATTATGTGTTTAACTTGAAAAATAAATGAACGATCAAAATTCGTCAAAATCAAAGGTTTTAAATTTATTATTTTTATACTGTCCTATTTTGAATCTTAAATATATATATATATATATACATGCATAATTTATTAATTTACATATTTATTTAAGTTAAAATATATTTTTAATTAAATGCTTAATTCATTGTAATACTTAATTTTATTTACAAATCTGAAAGTGAATTGCTATTTTATTTTACATGTTTAACACATGATTGAGGACATGTTTTACATGTGATTGATGGCATTTCAATTAAATGTTAAAATTGATCGTAGATGATAATTGTACATTAGAATTTGATTTTGTTACATATTTTGATATGTAAAATTTCAGGGGAGAATATTCTCTGTTAGTGAGTAGAAGTAAATGCAAGTATGTTTTAGTTATGGAAAATGGAAGAATTTTTTGGAGTAAATTATATTTATGTCTACTCGTATATTGAGTTTTTAGAATTTATTACAAATAGATTTATATATTAAAGAATTTTATATACTTGAGGCGTTGTTTTTTTTATTATTATTTCATTACATAGCCAATTATTATAATATTCAATAAAAAAATGTAATGTATTTTATTTACAGTATGAAAAAATTTACAAGTTCTCGATTCGTATTGTATACATCAGGGGTGGCCAAGCTGCTTGATAGTCCGAGCCATTTATCAAAATTTGATATTTTTCACGAGTCGCAATTAAATACGTATTCAAACCGTATGCAAAAAAGGTCGGTCGATTACGCCACTGTTAATGTTCGTTCGCGCAGTTTTTGATGAGTCATATCATTCTTAACTTGAACGTATATAAAATTTGTTACAACGTTTCACTTGGTCTTTCATATTTGTTGTCAGTAATTTAAAAGACATTTTGAAACACATACGGAACGATAATAATAATCTAAAATATAATAGCACAAAATGAAAAGGGAACTTGGGTACATTTATCGAGAGCCGCATGTGGCTCGCGAGCCGCAGGTTGGCCCCCCACTGGTATACATAGTGAGGTAACATATAGGACTTAGTTAACGTACCATTGGTAGATTTAAGGTGAATTTGAAACTAGATTATGTTAATCGATCTATTGCATTAATTACATAGTCATATACTTATGAAATTATTTAAATATTTTAATGGAATAAAATTTAGACAAAATTTACTCATCTTTGAGCTTACTACTAAGCCAAAAATGACAACATCGAATGAAAAATGAGATTTGTGAAAGAATTTTATACCTTACAAAAAGTGTGTCTTAGATACACTTAATTAGTTTTTTGTCAGCATCACAATATATTATGCGATTTCTAATATGCTTGTGTTAACTTGTAAAGATTCTAACTCCACTTATTAGATTCTACACAATAAGTTTGTTATGACTACCATTATGCAACCTATTAGTAATAATGATAGGATCCAAATTTGATGCGATTGTAACGAAATTCATCTTCAATGTTTCGTGTATTTTATTGCCGATGTCAAGTCGAATCCTGGGGACAGTCAATGGTTACTCAAAGTCCATGTGTTCATTTGCTGTTTCTTATTTGAAATGTTATTCTCGATTTAAATTAAATGTTCTGTTCTGAAGTACATTTCACTCAGTTTTCCTTTCAAATTATAGATTCTTTAATATATTTTTTTAATTTGAAACATCTTACGTCCGACGTACAATGTTCTTTTTTTTTAATATAGTGAGTTAATATAGTTTTATCCCTGTTGTCGTCTTCAAGTTGATGATTATACCAGTTTCAGAACACAATTTTCTTTTCACTTTTTACTACGAAATGTGAAAATCAATGTGAAAAAAATGGTTGGAGATGCTTTTTCCACAAACGTCAAAGTAGTACGTGAATATAAATTTTGTGGATTTCGCAAGATTCGTGGGCATTATATATTGTGATCACAGATACTATAGACATGACGCATTGTTATACACAGTGTAAACTCAGTGTATTTATATGATCGTCGGTCATTCAATATTCGTTACCCATTGATTCCGCTTATGTTCATGAGTTTTTCATTGATCATATATATTTATAATGATTCAATTTAGCCAAAACATTTTATTCCTGTTTAAAAATTAGTTTTTATTATTATTTAAATAAATTGGTAAATACGGTAAAATTCACATCTACTAAATATAAATGTTTGTTGATTTTTTTTTTTTAAAGTTTTTAATACAAATTTTGACACATCAATTACAGTTAAGTATAATCAGCATAAATATATAATATTTTGTATATAAAATAAAAACTAAAATATAAAACATAAACGAAGTTTAATTTTTTTTTATTATTAAAAGCATTTGTATTTTTATATTTGCACACGGCAATGATCTAACTCCATCTATTAACTTAAATTTTAAGTATATTTTTTTGTGTACTACTACATGCATGTACCATAAAGTATAACACTTTGTGGTGCATTGTGAATGTATTGCTCTGAAACTGTAAATATTAAACAGTGAATATTACCGTATTCAATTAACATATTGAAGTTAGATTATTACAATAATATAGAGATGGTAACGTTGAGATTTCGAACGGGGTCGTGACATTTCGAATTTTATTATGGTTAATAAGTTTATAATAATAATATATTGTTAGTTTGGTTTTTCATTTGAGCTTATTTATTTTCAATTTGGTTATAAGTGGCAATCATTTTCGAAAATGAAATATCAAGTATCCTTCGTCACGTGCTATTACGTGACTAACTCTCTATAGATAGTAACTTTGACATTTCGAAAGGGTTCTATGACATTTCAAATTTCAAAGGGATCTAATTTACCAAGTTTTCACTAATTTCAATTTTTTTATTAATATGTTGGTATTATTAGTTCTTTTAATTTTATTTGAGCTTATTTATTTTCATTTCGGTTATAAGTGGTAAATATTTTCGAAAATGAATTCGTTAATTAAACCCGATTATGTGGTACCTCGTTACTATCTCTCTACAAATATAGACATAATATGAAAATATAGTTTTATCGTTTGAATTAAAGAGTATAATCAAAATATTAGATTACATAAATTTGATGATATATAAAAATAATACGATTAGCATATAAATAATAAGTAAAAAACAAAACAAAATAAAAATTATTGTTCGGAAATATAATAAACAAAAATATTTATAGTTTTCTTTTATTATATTATATTTTTTTTTTTTTTTTTACTTGTTACAAATACACGATTTATGTAATACTGTTCATAAAATACTATTTTTGCTTATAAAATAAATTTATATTTTTATTTTCTTTTGTTCAAAACAAATCATTACATCTTAGAAGAAAGAATTGATGATTGTAAGCTCACATTGTTATTATTTTTAATACTCGGCAAAATTCATAGCAAAACTAAAGATAAAAAAACACCTAGGCATTGATACATTTGACCCATATAGTTAAAGTGCTTTGTGGGTATTATTAATTCTTTACGAACTTGATGAAATCTCTATTTAATAATATTTGAATTTTGGTCTGATCTGTGAAAATCTAGAGCTTTACACACTACGGCGGTAAGTAATGACATTACATTGACAGAACTATAACGAAGTAAACATAATGTTAAAACAAAATCTTCCTTTCTATAAAGAAGGCAAGTGTTATAATTCGAAATGATCATTTTCTCTTTAACTAATCATATAAATATAGGATTAAACATAAAACTAAAACAACATAGTACAACAAGTAAATTAAATTATGTTTAATATTAAACACCATTTTCCATTATTGATTTAAATAATCGAAATTATTTTTATAATTAATTTGTTTGAATTTTTCCCACGTATTCTTTCTGAAGCTAGTTTCTATCTAGAACTAGAATATTTTTTGTATTACCATGAAAAGATGTTTTACTTATTTAATATATCCACAAAAATAGTGAAAGCCAAGTATGGTCGCCGGAGTCCCAAAACCCATATATGTAAGTCGTGCTTCTCTAATTGAATTCAAGATTAAAATATTTCTTACAACGACGCTGAAATCCAAAACTTTTGGCCGCATGTTTGGCCACACACACACAAGATGTGATATTCCATAGTAGTTTTAAATTTGATGTGCGTTCCGAGAGAAACAACACTCGAAGAATTGCACATCAAATCTGCATCAAATTGTATGATTAGCTCCAGAGTATTTAGCTTATGTAATAAAAGACACAACTGCGTCATATTCGCATTACTTATTTAATATGTAAAGAAATATTCAAAATATTCAACGTTGCACATAAATTGAAAATACTTTTAAAAAAATTTGATTTTTATACTTTAGTTTTGTTTTACGAATTTTGCTTAACATTCGATAAAATTTTGCAAAATATTTTCTTTCTAAATCTAATTTTAAAATTTTCTTACTCACTAAAAATAGTTATTATTTTAAAAAATTAATGATTTTCTTAAAATATTATTTTCGTTCACCCTGTTTGGTTTATTTCAAAAAATATAATAAAAACTTACCGACGTAAAATACGATGGTAATTTTAAACGATTGATGGAAGCCAAATAATTTAATTAATTTTAAATAGAAAACATATTGACTTATGTGTTAGAAAAATTTGTTAGTACATGTCAAAAAATGATGTCAATTGGGTTTAGGTTGTGCCAAGTAGTATAATATAATTTTTAATTAGTAGTAATTATTAGAGATATATCTTCAAATTTAATTTTTGCTAAACGACACCACTTGATTTGCATTCTTAAGTTAATTATTTAAACGTCCTCGTAGTATTGTACTTAGGTCAAATTTATGTATTTTTTATTATTTTATTTATTAAAAGTGGGATTGGATTGGCCAGGGCGACAGGTCACAGTGATGTTGAAAAATATGCACTTGTCTGGAATGCACAGTATAATAGATGACCCAAACGTTCAAAAACAACGTGACCAATAACCGTTATGAAGATGTTTAATACCAGTGAAAGGGAATGGAAGAGATCGTAAACAATCGTTGACGACCTATGCTTCCGCGTACATGCTTTTAAATTATTTCAGTTATACAACTAAAATTCGAAATTTAAAATATAATCAAAAATATCTACAACGGAAGACGTTATATTTCATAAGTAAAACAAAAAAAAAAGAAACATCTTACATCCGTATTAATGATCCTATGTATCTTTAGTCAAATAAATTTAACCACATTTGATTGAAACTAATTCCCATCCAACTTTTAAGTCACGTTTTCAATAAAATAATCATGTGTATTATATGTGTGAAATGTTTAAAATGCACCATCTTTCTAAATTACCTTACTAAAAAAATATACTTTTGTTTAAAATGTGTATAATAAAAGTCTAAATCAATTATATTCTCTTATATAATATAAATTGTATGTATAATGTGTAAATAAACATGTAAATATGTTGTATTTTTTTTAAAAAGAAAAAATGTTTTTAAAAACTAGTTATATAAATGTAAATGGTACTAACCCTTTCTGTAATACAATAGTTGAATTTGATTGTTCTGTGGGTTTTTTTTTTCTTGAAAATTTTTATTACAAATCAGTATCATACCAAGCAGCAACTTGATTATTATCATTTGGTGGTGTTGGCATTGATTCTAAATGATCAAAATTAAATTCACCCGCACCTATTTCACCGACATCCATATCCATTGCATATGGAGAAGTGGGGCAACCACCACCATTATTATTACCAATTTCAAGACCTTGCATTGAATCAATGGGTAATGTATCATATCCTAAAATAAGAAAATAACGAATAAAAATTAGAAATAATTATAATAAATACGTTTTTTTAAAAAACACATCAACAACACTGGTTTTTTTTTTCGTTTTATAGAGACGACCACAAAATAAATAAAAAGTAAAAGAAAATTTTAATTTACAAAAAGCTTTTTCTTTACAAAATTGTAAGCACACAGAAGCAGAAACATTTTTATACATAAAATACCAAATTTGAATTTAGCTTAGTTAATAATTAAAAAAAAAAAAATAATATTGAATAAAAACACTGTCGATGAATAGTAATGGAAGATGCAGAAGACAGTACCATACGTAATTCAAACCTATTTAAAAATTAATTTTAAAAACAATATCATCATCTTGAACTTTATATTATAAGACAACATAGGGGATAGAAACAATTTTAACAATTTTAACATTTTTTTGCAATTATATTAGAAGAAAACGTGTTTAAACAGATTAAGTACATAGAGTGTCAATACATAAGACAGGAACTTGTGAAAAAATAGATTGCGAAAAAGAAGGACCGAAATTGGTAATACGCCAGCAAGAAAATTGCAATAACATCAGCCATAGAAACCGCTCCACATTGGACACGTACTGGCAAAAATTGTATAAAATGCATTGAATAAGTGTAGTTCTAATTTTTAATCATTTTTATAAATAAATTTATGAAGCATTCGAGTATCTACTTTTTTATAATTAATATAAATTCTATCTCATTTTTTACACCAACAAGTATCACCTGTGGATAGTAGGTAC
>JANSTX010057253.1:0-24762 GCA_027564355.1 Penthetria funebris
AGAAATAATAATATAAAATAAATATTTTTATATAAAAATATTATATTCACGTTAAATGTAATACTATGATGTTTGACATTAGGTCCAAAACATTATGTTTGCTTCAGATGGTCATATTCCTTGGATTGTAGACGCTATTTAACACATCATTTATTTTTCCACAACCTCATCAAAATAACATTAACTATATAGATTGTGTAAAATATTCTATTATTTGTCGATGTGATTCCGTCATTTTTTTATTAGTTTTAAAATTATTTTGTGAGTGTACAAAAAAAAGTGAGATATAATGGCTGAAGAATTGAAATTATCTACAAAAGATATTTCAGGTAAATTATAAATTTCTACATAATTAAATAAATAAGTAAAATGTTTATTAGTTCTGATAATATTCTAACTATTAGTATAATATTTAAATAAATTTTATTAAAATAAACAAAATGACCCAATATTTTTGTGTTAATTTGTAACAACCTTGACAGATGATGGTTCTTCGTTTGCTTTACTGCTATCGTTTTTTTTTTTTTTTCATTTTTACACCAAAAATAAGAAAAGAAAAAAAACATCATTTTTCTTCTGTCGTTTAAAATCAAATTAGAAAAAAGAGATTATTTATTTCTAATAAAAGTATTCAATTATTGATAAAACTTATTGTTTAATCAACATACGATATATTATCAATTCCTTTTCTTTTTTTTTTTTAATAAAACTACAAAAACAAATTACATTTTTACGTGATGAATTTTCGGTATTTTTCTTTAAAAAAAAAAAAAAATAGCTGGGGAGGTGCGGTCATAAGTTGAATCGAATAAATGAATTGAATGAATGACGAGGAAAAGTTTTTTTTTTTTTTTTTTTTATTTCACATGCAAATCAATCATAAATTATGTATCCTCTGTTTTCAATGTTTGGTATTTGAATAATTGCCTCCAAGTTTTAAAACTTGTGCACAGTAATTTCTTTTTGCATTTTCTGATAAGTTTTTGACAACGCATTTTCTTATTACATAAGATGATAATTCTTATTAATTATTGTTTAAGAATTTATGTCATCGATCGATAATTTAACCTACTATAATTAACCTAATTAATGTCTTGTTGTTGTTGTTGTTGGTGTTGCTGGGCTGTATTGATAATAGTCAAATTCCTACTGTCTTAAAGTATAACTACATTGGCTGCCAAAGATTCTGTATTAGGTTTTACCTCCCACAAGCAATTTTTCACATTGATTTTCTATATATAATAAATATACATATTTGTTTTATTGTTTTTTTTTTTCCATTGTCTCAATTTATTCTCGATGTTTTCTATTTTCAATATTGAAAATGTTTACAGAATTGACAAAAAAACAAAAAAAAAAAAAAAAAAAATCAATATAAACAAAAGTCTAATAGCCAAGACAAGACACCACACATCCATGACTTTGTTACTCCACTTTAGCCTGCTGCTTGCTGCAACTGTTATAAATTTCAATGAGTTTTCTAATTTATTTTCGTCCAACACAACATTTCATTCACAAAATATTTGTATAAACAATTTTCCATATTTACATTAGTCGTAGAAGTTAAATATATACCATAAATTTTCATCTAATTGGCTATGTTTTCTAATGTTGAGATGTGTTCTAATTAATATAAGAATCATTAGGCATAAAGATATAATTTAACTGATAAATAATTATATCTTTTAAAGTTATATGATGTCGGTCGAGGGGAAACATATTGTATATACCATAAATTGAAATTATTATGTGTTTAATTATAATAGAAAAAAAAAAATACAATGTTTGATGATGACCAACAAACCAACAAATAATATTGTTTATTGTTCGAATGCTAAATCTTACTCCCATCAAGATCTATGAATGTTATGTCGTACTATCTCTTTGTACTTTCAATCATTTATATATAAAGTGTTTGTATATATAGCATCAGTTGTTGTCCTGTCTTTGACGAATCCAAACTGGTTTTTTTTTAAAAATATTAATTATATCACGGAATCCTGTGTTCAATACTATTTCCAATATTTTTAAAGTGTGTGATGTAAGTTTTATTACTCTGTAGTGTCAACAATTATGTGTGTCTCTCTTATTTTTCAAAAAAACGTAAGAATTAACTTTATCTCCATCAGTTTTGCATCGCATCCCAATTTATGATCTTCGTTAATAATATATGCAAAAAGAATTAACAATATCGCCCAGTTTACAGGGTCAAATATATCTGTTATTTATACTTAAAATGCTGTTGTTTTGTCAATTTTTAGACAATGTTGAAAATGCAATAAATTTCATGAACATTAACTTAATGCGTTTAATATGCCACACTTTGACGCGGAAAATGCATCGCACGCTGCACAAATGTGAGTATGTGAGATGCAGTTCCATTTCCGATAAAACAGTGATTTCAAAGTGTTCAAATGATCATATTTTTTTTTTTTTGTTACCACTTTAGCTTCCATATCGAGTGGTACAAATTACTGTGGTACGTAATTTTGTAAAAATAATTGTTGATTCAAATGAAATTAGGTTCCATTTCCGATAAAGCGGTGACGTCAAACTGTTCAAATTCTCATTATTTTTTTTTGATGATTATCACTATAGCTTCTATATTGAGAATTCCATTGAAGTTCAAACTTCTGTGGCATGTAATGTTATAAAACTTGTTGTTTTAACAGTTGGACCCAAAATTGTTTGTTAATACGTTGGATGGGGTTCACCTTACTGATTCGATCGATGAAAACGAAAGCAGCTCGACAATTTTCAGTTACATCAGTTCAAACCATCACAAAACGTACAAAATTTCTATTATATTATACGCCCACACAATCATTTTGTTTCGTTAACACGGTGGTGAAAATTTTCGGCTCAGAAAATGCCAAATTTTCGAGTTTTTCTGTTTACATATTTGTGTATGCCCTCTGACGTGGTTTTCTTTCAATACGTGCCCTACTCTTTCGAACCATTTCTGATGATGTTGCGCATTTTGTTTTTTTACGATCACCAGTGCCATTGTACCGTTTAATGGTTCGTTACCCAAATATTTTATTAAACAATCACGTTATTAATTTTGGATTCCATTACGAATATTTATTTTCAATTTTCAATAATTTCAATAATTTTTTGGACTTCCAGTGGCTTGAGTGGCTCAAGTGTAGGATTTGATTTGGAAATCTGCCAATGAGAATTATGTTCGTTTAGAAGGCAATTGTTATATTCCTTCCACCTATTTTGTACTTTTTTTGTCTGTTAAAACATTTACTTTGGCATCTTTTATAGATTTTACATGTAACAATTTTTGTAAATCTCGTTTTGATCATTTATAAATATAGCAGATTTTTAGCTCTAATTTTAGTAATTGCTACCGTCTTTTTTACTTCACATTTTACTGGTTTATACATTTCTACACCAATATATTGTTTTGACTTCTTTTTTTCCAAACCATTTCGAAATCATTCCAAATAATCACCGTCTCGCGATCATCTTGAATATTGCGTCTGAGGCACATAGCAAGTTTGGTTATGAGATGATTATTTTTTATATTTTTATATGTAAACCTCTTGTTTTTTTATGCCATTTCGTCCTTTGTTTTTCTATATCTGTGCTGTGAAGTAAGAGGCATACCAGGTATCACGTGTAATTTAAAAAAAAAAAAATCAAATTGAGAAATACATTAATCTTTTTTTTGCAAATGAAATTCTTACTATGTGGCGAGTTGCATGCACAATCTTACCTTCACAAAATTTCATCTTCAATAATTCATCGGATATCATTTTTTGAATGTATATAGAAATAATATTCATGATCATGCACAATCTTACCTTCACAAAATTTCATCTTCAATAATTCATCGGATATCATTTTTTGAATGTATATAGAAATAATATTCATGATCATTTTGTCTAATAATAGCACAATCCTTTGCTGAATATTTCTGTCAACAATTTTTTTCTACACCGTTTTTAGGGCCATCAACTGAATTCAACCCATTGGACTACTTGGATATTTTTTCTACTTTACATCTCCGCTAAATCCTTGCCAATCATGGCCTCGATGCTTTTTAACGTCATGTTCAGGACTAATGTATAGTTTGAATTAAGGAAATGGGTCCCAATACGTGTTGCCCATAAGTTCCTTCATAAATTTTATGTTTAGTTTTCATCGATGTTATTAACGATAATATTCTATGTTATTGCTTTGGTAATGACTGCACAGTCGCCATATTGCAATGATTTTCATTCGCTCTAGATTTAATCTAGAATATGGTAGCCGTTCATATTCTCCCTTGAAACCATGCCAATCATGGCCTCAATGCTTTTTAACGTCATGTCCAGGAGTAATGTCTTGATAATAATCAACAAGGAAAAATAAATAAATGATATACCTAATACTTATTTAAATAAATGCACTTAAATGGTTGTTGTGGCTATTAATACTCTGTCTGATGTGAATAAATTTAAAACAGAACAAATATTGACTCATTTGTCGTCAATATACAGAAAAAAAAATCATTGAACTTAACTCTTTGCGCTAAATTTCTTTGAAAGAAATTTAAATTGAAAAATGCAGAAATACTTTGTTTTATTTGAATTTTTTTCTATGTAATTACGAGTACTTTATACGTACTTTTTTTCTGCATTTTTTTTTTTACTTCTTACAATTTCTTAATTTTATTTTTACCGTAATTAATTAACAGTATAGATACCATTTCTTAAACGTTGCTATTAAACTCTCTATCTTATCTATAGTTTTATTCTTATTATAAATTTTAATAAAAAAATCTTGTTTTTCTTTTTTATTTTGGTCTTGTTAACAGTGAATCATACAAGATTTGCATGCAAATTTATAACCGTGTGTGATTCATAACATTAAATGAATTATTTAATTAAAAAAAACAATCAGGAAATTGTGATAGGGCAATTATGAATGAAATTCTCTAAAAATTATTATTTGTATTACATTATTTTATTTATTTAAGATTTGGTTGACTAATTACCTAGTTAATACTTAACTTACATTGTAATTTAGTTTGTAAATATGGGCATGCATGTTGATATTTAAAACAAACTTGCTCATAAGTTAGTAATGTTACTACTTTTGTTATTAAAATTATACAAAACCAAATAAAATTATGAAAATAAAATAATTCATAATTTTATTATATAAAAAATCATTATATGAAATATTTAAAAATTTGTTTATGGTTCAAGAGTTCATCTGAAAAACTAGTCCATACTATTATACCCACTGTTATATTGCAGATTCAGATATGAAAGTGATTTTTTAGGCAATGACAACCGTTTAATGTTTATTAAAACAAAATAACTTTGAAAGTGGTGTGAAATAACGAATTTGTGAACATTTGTATATTGATTTTTGGAGGTCATGTATGATGGATTCAGAAAACACATCTGAGAAAAGAAGGTTCTACAGGTGAGAAGACACGTACGTGATTAATAAAATGGGACCAAATGTGTTGAATCACGCTTTACTTTTATTGGTAATATTTTCTAGAACTGAAATAGTTTTTACAACGACAAAAAAAAGCAACTCAATCTTCTAGCAACTCTTTTATTACCTACACGGATAAGATGTGAATATTCCAAAGTAGCAATCACGAAGTGTCAGACAATCGACCATGACAATTTATTGAAATGATAAGAATGATGCAGAATACACTACTAAGGATATAAATTGGGTTTGAAGTTTTGGGCTCATTAATAGAATGAATATAAAAAGAGGATAGAGGAATAGAACACATCCTCAGTTGCACAATCAGTGTAAAAATGGATGCAAAAAAAAGGGAGTCAGAAGAACCTTCAACGTCATGAGTGAATGGAGGAAGGGGAGATAAATTTGCAATCATATAGACAAATGCTAATGGTCGTAACGCATTGAGTGATGGCCCATTGTCTATTTCGAATAACTTTCGCAATTGATTCATTCTGGTGAGTGGTCAAATGTAGTAATGCATGTGTAGAACAAATCAAACGATATTTTCGGTTAGAAAAAATATTGTGTATATATTGATTTATACTTATCACATTTTCAATTTGTTAACTTGCAGATAGTCGGCGAATCCATCGTATTATCTGATTATCTTTTGTTTATTCTTTATTTATAATTTTTTGCATTCCATTCACATATGGAAATAAATTAACTGATAAGCAAAAAATCCATTAACAAAATATTGTAATAAAATATTGAAGGATGTCGTTTTCTTTCTTAAAAATCGATATATGCTTTCATTTATATGAATTTTTATAAATTCATGTAATAATTTGCTATATTGTCAATATCGTTGTGTAAGTAAAAAATAAAAAAACCATTGGAAAAATACCTTAGTTTTTATTAACAAAAGAAAAATTTTAATTTAAATATTGCAAAATAAATATGATATTTTATTAATGGACAGCTGACTAATCCTCTGCTTTCCCATATCTTCAGTTCAGTTTACTTATTTATTTTATTTATTCATTATTATTTACATAGGGTTTTATTTTTTTTTTCATTAAAATCGATAAAATAAATTTGAATAATCTCATGAAATGATAATAATTTTTCATATTATACTTATGTTGCCTAGTAGTTAGTTGAACACAACACCATTGTGTGTCTGTTGTTCAATTAAAATATTTGACGTAATTACTAAATATTGCGACAAATGGAGTCGGCCGACTATAATCGAGGTGACTATTCAACCGATCTTAACAATATATATCAGTATTGACGTTTGATCGAGCGACTAAAAAGGTGATTTAATGTCGTGCTTGTTGCGTGGTTATAAAAATACATCTAGTCAAATGCGTATTTTGCCATATCACCGACCGCCTCGGTTGGAAATTCTTTTGATGCGAGAAAATTTGAAAGTTACACAGTACACTCTGGCATAAAAACCAGACACTTCACCCACTCCATCGAGTTCATTATAACACTAAGCTCATTCATTCAATGACCCCTAGAGGGGAAAAAGGCTCTGATGTCTATGTCTCTAGAACATATCCCATGCGAAATTTATTCGAAATAGACCACTAATCTGAGCGCTTAAATAATCGCATACCGCCACAGCTGCCAACTTCTTGACAAAAATTGCTCATTGCGGCGTCGTTCGCTCGTACGCATAGGACCCGTTATGCCCACACAAGCCAATCTTTGCATTTTATCTAGCTTCTTCTTGGCAGTTGTTTGCATGGTCTTTTGCGTATGTTATTTTGTGGATGTAATCATCATGGTATAATATATACTTAGGATGCCGGTTTCAATGTTATTCACTACGTTTTTCCGCACATCATAGCACATTGATGCAAATGCTCTTGTAGCTTTCCGCATTCTATTATCAATGTTTCTCAAATCTTATTTTATCGAAGACAACCCGCTATTCAATTCATCTTCTGCAACTCTTCACCACTTGATGAAGAGCCGCCTTAGTACATCTTTATGTCCTATAGGCATGTTGACAGCTACTTAACGGATTCATCTTTAGCATAGATGTTCTTCAGGAAATTCATCACTATACTCTTCATCGTCGTGAACAGAAAGATGATGTGAGATTAATCGGTCTAAATACACAGTGTGTGAATTTGTTTGTTAAGTCCTAATTGGGCGTCCAATTGCATTGAAATCTTTTGCTAATTTAGTACCAACCTTCAGTAAAAATGTTGACTGTTCATTCTAAGAAAATTTTCTTTCTTATTTGTTTATTTCAGATACATCCATTACACAACAAAAACAAGATTCAAATGTTATTGTTAAAAAAGGTAATTTGATTTAATGTTTTTTATTTTTTTAAATTCTGTTTTGTTGTTTTATTACATAAAGAATTTAAAGTAAACAAATCTTTATTTATTTATTTATTGTTTCCTCTCCCCCTGTTAATTATCTGTCTTTGTATCAAAATAAATAAATAATAATTTTCAAAGAACATTCAGAAATTACAACACTTCATTGGTTTGCACAAATTGGGGATGATAATAGCAATAATGTGGACAATGGTGGAGGTATTTTACCCTATATAAATTAAAGGATAATAATAGTTTTTCATGTGTTTACTTTGTAATATGTAAAATGTTTGTTATACAAACCGATATGTTTTTTTTGTTCTAACAAAATACTACTAACACAACTAATTTGCATTTGTACTTTGTATTTCGTTTTTTCTTGTTTTTTGAACTTACAAGCATTGTCTAATAATACCTCGTATACCTTAACATAAATAATTACAAAAAAAAATCGTTTTTATTTAAAAAATATTAAAGAAAATTACACAGCATGGAAAATTTCTTTCAACTTTTGCGGTTTTCATATTGTAGTTGCATATTGAAAGTGCATTTAAAAATACGTAATTTTTTTCATTTACTGTTTGACATTTCAATATCAGCAATCAATAGTTAAAAGACAAAATCAATTCTGGTTATCATCAATCAAATCTTAGTCAGGAATCATTGGGAATTAAAATGGTGAATATTGCTCATATTGAACAACTTCGGCATCTCAAACCATTGTCAGTTGGATTACTGACCTTACGTCAGGCGGCCATCCGACAGTAACACAAAAATCAAATATACGAAACGTGAGAAATATAAAATAAATTCACTTGTTGGTGGTTCACCGAGGAGGCTCAGAAGAATATCAGGAGTAAAAAAACATCATAATAGGATTGACAAAGTACTCGTTATAGTAATGATTAAGCAATCTATAAACTAGAAAACGGTAAATAATTAGCTGCTGTCATCTGGATCAGCTGTTTTCTTTTTCACAGCATATTTGATTTCAAGTAAGATTTTATTCATAAATCTGCCGACGAAAATATTCTTCGCATGGGCAGTTGGTCCAGATGACAAGATATTGGTTTCCAATGGTTTTACCAAATTTATTAAATAAGATCTTAAACGGAGTTACGATGTGCTAAATTCATTGATATCCATTTTATAAATCTAACGGAGATACATATGAGTATATAGTAAAGAATTGCTAACACAACGAAACCAAACTTACTTCCCACACTTTGAAAATATGGGCAAGAATATTGGACGCTATACCAATTTGAATTCGTCAAATGCAAGTCATCAACTGATGCTATAAAATACTTCGTATATCACTTTCAAAGTCAATAGGAACAAGATTAGCAACAAAATACATTCCTGTCTTTTAGAGCAAGCTTGATTTTATTTAAAATTATATGCCAACGCAAAACCGTAATGAACGTTGTTGTTTTTATAGTTGCATAGAGGCAGTATTTCGTAGCCAAATGTTAGTCACTTCCACACTGTATTAATGTCTTGAATAAAGTATGATTATATATTAACGTTATATATGATTCACCCCAATTGATATACGGTCAATTACATTTTTAATTTTCGGTACATTAATTAGTCTCTTACGTAAATTTAAAAGGTTCAATAAGAATTTAAATTCTAGACAACAAAAATCGTTATGATTGTTTTTTTGTTTTCTTTTTTTCTTTTTATTATTAATTATTGCTGGCTTCGTCGAATAATTAAATTATTTTTACGTTTGTTTGTTTTTATTTTTTTCTTTTAATTTTTATTTTAAGTTAACGACGATCGTTTACGTCAAATAAAAGATAGGCAAAATGAGGAACGCCAAAGAAAATTGGAAGAATTAAAGGCACAGGCATTTGCCACACAAAAATATCGTGAACAAAAAGAGGAAGAACGTCGACGTCGTATGGAAGATTTACGATTAAGAGAAAATGATAAAAGGCAACAGGTAATTTTTTTTTATTAATATTAAATTGAAGAAGTAGTGTCAATAAGAATATTTATTGATTTAACATTATTTTTAATTTTTTTATTTGAAAGGTTGAAGATAGAAAGAAAGCAATTTTAGATGCTGAAAAAGATCGTAGAGAATATATTTTGAAAAAAAATCAAGTAAGAGTTTGTTTTTTTTTTAATTGTATTTATCTTATTATTTATACTTTAAAATATATTGACTGTTTTTGTAATAATAGGAAAGAGATTCGCGTTTAGAATCAAAAAAACGTAACGAAAGAAGTTCAATAGCATTTGCATTTGGTTCATCAACGCCACGATTATTAGATCCCGTTGATATAGGCACAGTATCTCCAAGTTCATATTGGGGTCATCGAAGGTTAGTTTGTTTATTATTATTTATTTTTATATAATTTTTTTTTTTATTCTTCCAATATTTGAAGTAAATTTTTTTACGCTGTGCGTTTGCGGTCTATGAATTACTTGACCGTGTACCGACTTTATGTACTTTGAGCGAATAAGTAATACTTATATGTGTCTTACAATAACAACTAACATAGTAAAACTTATGATATGTCGCGTATTTATTATATTATATGTTATATATTATATTTTGCTGGAGGCGAAGGAATATTGCTGGGCGAAATAAAACTTATGTGATCTTACGGTAATAGTTATACGATCTCACATAAGCAATTCAAATGAGGCACTTATTCTGCTTTAGAGTGATCTCACAGCAGGGCAAAATAAAACTGATCTTACACCCAGCAGCTATACAAGTGATAAAGTTAGATTTTTAAAATACCATCTGCGGTTCGGCTTGCCTGATACTAAATTAAAATTTTTATTTTTTCGTATGGTTGTTTTACTTCTGCGTAGTACTATATAATTTGGTTAGTGTCGCGATAAATATTCAAGGCGAAGAAAAATTTCTGGGCGAAATAAAACATGTGATCTTACAGTAATAGTTATGCGGACTCACACTAACTATTCAAACCAGTCGATAATTCTACTTTAGGGTAAAGAAAAACAAATACAATAACTAAGAACATCTTCTGTGTGCACACATTATTTGGTCTTTATTTTTTTGTTTTGATAGAACTAAACTTGTATGTAAAACAGTTTTTTATTTTTTTTGTTGTTTTATTTCCAATAAATGTATTCTTGTTTATAGGTCTACATCAATTACAAATGTTGCATTTAATGGTGGAGGCGGCGGAGGAGCTCCATTATCTCGTCGAAGTTCAGAACGTGAATTAAATGATGCTCCGAAAAAACGTGCTACATCAGCAGGTGGGCTGGATCGACATATTGAAGGTAACCAAAGAGAGTTGTTTTTAACTAATTGTGTTTTTTTTTTTTTTTCGTTTGTTTTTCTTTAGGTAAGATGAGTTTATTTGGAATTAGTTTCTTTTTATTTTGTATATATGTACGATCATCATCACCTACCTATTTTATAAAAATATATCACCTAGACCTACCTCTATAAAATATACACATTTATTTTTATTGTTATTACACATATACACGAGATACAAGACACAACAAAATTTAAGAATCTTATCAATGTTTGTGTAGGTTTATGTATTCATCTATTCACCATAAGTAGTGTGATTATTATTTTTTTTTTATTTTAATTAAAGTGAGAGATTTGTTTATTTACACATTAAATTAGGAATATAATAATGCCAATTGCTTTACATTCACCAAAACATATTATTTTTATCATTCATTATTTAGCACATACTCTCATTTCGTAGCTAGGATTATAATATTTTAACGTATACAATTTACTTTTAATGTTTATTATATGCAAGTATTTAGCAACATCATTGTAATATATAATTGAATGTAGCTCGTACGTATATGGAAGGAGAGTAATCATAGCATTTATAACTATAATATTATTACTTTGTTGTAATATGTTTATTCTAACGTAGAGTGGTGGTCAGTTCACTATACTCCAGCCCCTACCCCCACTGATACTAGTGTTCTTAAAGACGGTTCATCGACACATTATTTTTTTGAACGAATTACCTTAGAGATTCTAGTCAAGTGGTTATTTTGCAATATCCTCGATTGATCGCCTCAGTGTATGACCGATATAATTCCAGTTTCTTCGGTTGAAAATCCCGTTCATCACTTCGAATTACGTCAGTCTGGACAACAAAATCTCGTTTGATATTGTATTTGGACAGAATTAATATGCACCTAACACCTATTTGGTGTATAATTTGAATTTGTGACACGATGTAGTTTTTGTCACCTGCCAAGTTTTGCGTCCATACAATAGTACAGATAAGCAGTTACTTTTAAAGATACGCAAATTTCGGTTGATATGTTATCGTCAATTACTTTACCGTCCCTTAGTTGTTGTATTGAGGATTTAATTGCACCGTATGTTGACATTACTAATCCATTCCTTCCTTTCATAATTAATTAAACCAAAACATTCTCACATATTTGTGTCGATTTACCAGCAAATTTGATACTGTCTCATCGATCGCAGTGATATACTATACCATTTGCTAAGTCATTTGTGAACTGTTACGTAGTTATATTATCGCGTCTATATTACGTTCATATTCTATTAACCAAATAGTCGTAATTCATGTGCACCACTCAGCCCACATGTTGACTTTAATATCATTCTCCACTCTCAAAGGTATTTCGAACAACTAGGTTAAGATATTGTATCGGAAATATCGCATGAATATATATATATATATATCTATATATATACATCGCAATAGACATTCCTTGGGTCATCACTTGTAACGATAAGTTTACAACAATCATTAATAATATTATATATAAAAAGGATATTGATTTAATGGGATAATGGATTATTATTATCATAAATCATATCATAATTTACAATTATTCTGTAATAATGACAATATTTTTAAAGGTTATTAGAGGTTGATGTTTTTTCGTTAGATATTAGTCAATTTCTCTTACATTCAATAAATATTTCTTAGTTTTCATTTGAAAAATGTAACACACCACAATAATATTAAAAATAATTAAAAAAAAAACATCATTACATCATATATCATTCCGTGTAGGTATTTTCTTTTTACTTTTGTATTATTAATTTAAAAATAAAAACAGTAAGAAAAAAGAAAATTTAAAAAAACACATACACATTCATCACACAAATTGTTGTTCCGGAACAAAACTTTTAAAACTTTTTATTTAACAAACAAATTGTTAAATTATTATTATAACACTTGCTAAATGGAATTGTAATTGCTGTACCCACCAACCAGCCAGCTATCTAATGATTTATTATTTGATTTTGTTTTTACTTATTAGTTTTGATTTTATAGTTTTTATAGTTTATTTGTATTCAGTTGATCTTTATTTTTGTAAATAGCTACACATTTTCTTTATTATTGTTTTTTGAATTTATTATAAACCAAGTTTTATATATTTTTTTTTTTATTGTGAGGGTTAATATAGTGGTGTTCTATGGAACACTATATTGAACAAAAATTGACCTTGATTAACAATTACCCACTTACATTTACATGAAACAATTTGTCTATTTTGAGATTTTACCGAATCGATGTCAGTCAACATATAGCAGAGTGTATACCACTTGCTCTTAATTTTGATAATTTATTACAATTAATAACATTTAAGTTAAGTACATCGGTCGAGATATATTGTGCTGGTAAATTATAGGATCGAATGGATGGACGTATGTATCGATTTATTTGGCCATTGAAACTTATTTGAGATCACCGTACATATTTTTAGAATATACTATAATAACAAAAGTGATGCAATTAAAATACTTTAATAAGTATTTGTATATGAAGTAAAATATCTCCTCTACTGGCTTCACAGGTCAGCGATATACAAGACAAATAAAAGTCATCGGTTCCGTGATTTATTCTAGTCGATATTTCTTGTGGTTTATACATGAAATTTATTAATTCGGACCGTGAATATTCAAAGTCAGGTGGTCTCAATTATACATTAACGTTATTATTTACTAACATTTGTATGTAAAGTAAAATATCTCCTCTGATTGTCCATTTTTTACTCTGGAAAGATAGATTTCTACACTATTAGTCGAAAATAACATACCTCACAAATGCAATAGCTGTAATTAAATTTGGTTTATTAAATTCAAAAATATTGCATAAACAATTTTTAATTTTTTTTAAAAAAAGAAAGAGAAATTGAAATTTATGTAAATAAAAATTCTTAGTCATATCAACTTCTTTTCTACATATTGGAGGTTCTTATGTATACAAACATTATTTTGTGTGTAAATAAAATAAATGATTTTGGTGGTTATTTATAATTACAAAAAAAAAAAAAAGCTTTAAATTAAATTAAATTAAATCGAAATTATAAAGTGAAAAAAGAAAACAAACAAACAAACTGCTCCTAAATATCTTTTTGTTAGACCGTGGACGTATGTCAACATCAATGTATGAAGTATTCAACTGGGGTCATTCAAATGACATACATCCATCAAAACGATTATCATTAACAATAGCTGGATCCGAAATTAATATTGATGAACCTCAGCCACATCAGTTGCTGCTACATTCAGCACATTCGCCGTCACCATCACAACCATCAATACATTCTTCTTCAGCTTTTATTCATTCGCATAATAATAATAATTATAAAATAAAGGGTGAGAGTTTTCAAAATTTTGGTGAATTGTTGCATGTTTTGCATTATGAAATTCAAAGCAAAAAAAAAAAAAAAAAATCATATAATTTATTAAAAACAGTAAATTTTTAATGAACAACAAATAATCTTATAATGCGCTTCATTTAAAAATAGAATAGAAAATACTATTCATATTTTTTTTTTTAATTTGTTAATACGTTTTACAAATGAATTTTATTTTATGTTTTAATTAATTAACTAATACAATTATTGGATGTTTAAATTGATAGCCGAAGGGCTATGACCTAATAATTAAAGTGCTTGATTAAGACATTTATTCTGCCCTGAAAAGTAGAATAGAAATGATTGATTTGGCATTGGTGAGAATCGTTTAAGAATATACTTTTTAAATTTTAAAATTTTTAACATAACATCCTACATTAGCAAAGACGCACAATGTTCATAACTACAATAAATTATGTTTTCTAAGGACACGAATAATATTACGTAATTAGCAATTTACATTACATATTTTCAAACAAATTTCATACATTTTATTGATAGATAAATTATTTAGATCTCAATATATCAGTTACTGCATAACTGTTCTAAACTCTGCAATACATTTCTTCTTGAAGATTTAGCACAGTTTTACAAGTATTTTAACAATTAATTTATTTATTATATGTAATGCGTACTGTTAATTAAATAAAATTTATGATAGTTATTGATAACGTATGCCTTTACTAATATAGCCTGCTCTGTTATGTAACAGGAAAAATTGTAGTCAATCAAATTACGAATTCAATTTTTGTTAAGTCAGTTTTTTTTTATCATTTTATACGAGATTCACGTATAATATGAACCCAAACACTAGATAGAGAAAACATACTCTAGCAAGGACACAATTTATCTGGTATACATACTGCATTGTATTAACTTTTTCAATGGAATATAAAAATTTGTTTAATTATTTATTTTATTATGCTTATCAATAGTGTCTATAAATTTATTAAAATATAACGCTGTTGATAGTGTGTAGCGCAATTTAATAAATTACAAATTATCACTATGTGAAAACAGGTGCTAGCATATTATAACAGTTGGATAGAAATGCTCACATAAATAAAATATGTGATGTTATTTATAAATTTCGACTGCATACTGTCAATGGTTTTATATTTTATTACGTTGAAGTATTCTTTTAAAATTTCTTTTTATACCAGAAATATTATGTGTCTTTGCTACAGACTGCTCCATGTTAACTTAAATTATATACCATCATCTCTAGCTCCTCAGAACTGTTATATTTAATATTAAACGAGAATGTTTTTTTTCTGAGATTTTATTAACAAAGTAAATGAATTTTTGTGTTTTAAATTTTAATGAAAATTCTACGATAAAATTAAATTATGTGTGATTTACTAACTTACTTTTAATTAGCAATTTACATTACAGTTTAATTGTATTTTTAAAAAAAATATTCCGAACAAAACACATGTTTAATAAGTTTTCTCTTCTTTTAATTATCGGCGTCGCAATGGGAAATTGGAATAGTTTTTTTTTTTAAATCTCATAAATTCGAAAATCAACATTGAGATCTTTGATTGTTTATATTATTATGGTGTTAGACCAATTTAGTACACTCCACAGTTTGTTGTCTATTTTTCAGCAATGTATTTTTCTATTTCAGACTTTATATTTTATCTCAGTCATTTTTATGCTTATTGTCAAAATGGTTTGTAAGTATAGTAAGTATTAACTACATTATCTTCTTTTTCATTTCTCGTTCTAAGAGCTGGTTTTGAAACTCACGGTTGTCTCAGTGTCGAGCTGATACTTACAATTATTCCAATCAATTTTCAGTTGATTCTCATCAACATTGATGTACTTGATATCGAGAAACAGTGTCCCTTGTTATAAGCAACTCTTCTGTATATCATTTATTGGAAGTGGCATTTGCAATATGAGTTTTTACTATACTATTAACATTTGATTTTATGCACTAATACTAGTGTAATGCGAAACCACTATGAATCTGAGAATACTAGGTCCGTCAATCGGAAGTGTTACGAATTAAAAATGCTGTAGTTTTGTTAATTGTCATTGACACATCAGGTCGACCGAAGAATATTAGTTAATAGTTCAGAGTTTAGATCATTAAACTCATCTTAATGTATTTTATCTGATATTAGTCACTAATTCTTCACTGCCATGCAGTTTCATTTTCCTGGAAATCTCTTAACACATTGTTTTTTTTTTTGTTTACATTTACTCGCATCATGAAATATAGTCGTCATTTTGCATAAAAACTAGTTTTTGATTACCTCTGCATGATTTTGTTTTTTTCTTTAATAATTACATAATTGCTTCTTTTTTTATATATATTTTTGTTTGTCGTTCTCATTAATTTTTAAAGTTAAGTTTTTTTTTTTTTTAATTTATTTTTAAATTATAAAAGCGACATTTTTAATGTTAATAAAAATACAATCAAAAAATCAAAACAAATACCGAAAACAAAAACAAAAACTTTTTATAGATGATTCGACAGATTCATCACCGATATCGTATCGAAGTGTCGCAAGACGAAAAACTGATTTAATGCCAACGATACCTAGTCCACGTGATCCAAATTTTGGTGGTTCAAGATCATCCCTTTATTGTCATACACCACGAACCCCAGGTAAAAATAAAAACATTAAATTTTATCAATATTTTCGCTTAAATGTGTTTTTGAAAAAAAAAAAAGAATTACAAACCCAGATTATTTCTGGAGTCTCTCATTTTCAAATCACCCTATCCATTCTAATTGTTATAACATATTTTCATTTTATTTTATTTTTTGTGTTAGTTTTAAAATAAATTAAAATTTAGTTTTTTAAGTTTTTAAGAGAAATTTTTTTTTATTTATTTTTTATTTTTTTTTTTTGTTTGGTAAAATATATTTTTTTCGTTAAATCAATAAAAAAAAAAAAACACCATTACCGAAAAAAAGGTCGAGCTGTGTCTATGACACGTTTGGATCAATTAGCTCAACCGATACGTCGAAATGGTGAACATATACGTGCTGTTATTGAACGTCAACGACAACTTCAAATCGATTCAATGTTATCTAATAGTTCGTCTATTGCTTCTAATAATGCTTTATTGCACCATCACCAGCAGCACAACCACAATCAATCAGCAAATCATAAATTGCGTAATATGTCACGTAGTTTGACACATTTAGCTGGATCTAAATTGACAAATAACAATAGTATACATAAAACACGTCCATTACGTAAATATGATGATTCGTCAAAGAGTATGACACAACTTGTGACCACAAAAATTACAACAATGACAACAACAAGAACAACAACAAATAGTAGTAGTAGTAGTAATAAGGGTGGAAATTTGACGAGAACGGTTACAAATCATCAACGTTCAACGCAATTGAAAAAATCTCAGCCACAACCACTACAACAGCAGCAGCAATTAATCAAAGATGATGGATACACATCGTCTGTTACAGGTGTGTTTATGTGTTTGCCAACTTTCTAAATCCAATAATTTTCATAAGAAAAACAAACATGAAACACTAACACCAAAATTTTCTTGCATTTTTGTTTTTGTTAAAAAATTAATTGCTATTTTAGTGTAATAAACATCATCAATGTATCTTTCCAGTTCTTTAATACTTTGGGTTTCTTTATTATATTTTATCTATACATTTAGTTTTAAATTAAATTTATATATTATTTAAATTATAGGCAAGGAAAAAACACATTTAAATAATCATTTATTAGTTAATTTAGAATTTAGAATCTATAAAAACAATTCTTAAGTATATCAATTTAAATAGCTGCTTTAAACATATAATATAGCAATAATTCTATGCTAAAACTAAGATTAAAAAATAAGTTAAGTAAAACTATATTGAGATCAGAAATTAATCTGGACGACTCTGATTAAAATAATCGATTGACAGTAAATGGTATGCGATTTGAACGAAATACGAGCGCGGTGAATTGTTGGTTTTGCATATTTTTTTCCGTACCAAAAATCTGAGCTATTGCCTAATTTCTAATTGTATTTAAAAAATTGAATTAACTGATGTAGGACACTCGAAACAACGCATCAAAAACTGAAATCAAACTCCAATCATGACATGGCTTGCTTTTCACGTCATGGCTTCCTTTTCACGTCATGTAGCAGACATAAATAGTTGTATCACGTTTAACAGTATAATATACTCGTATTTGAATACCTGTCGTTTAGTGCATGACGAAGATAACAGACAAAAACTAAATTGGAATTTTGTTCGAAATTTTATTGTCGTCAATGAGGATCCAATGATGATCATTTGACAATGTTGCCTTAAAGTTTTAAAGTTCTGTATACGATTGTTAATGAACCAGCTTATAATTTGTATGTGATGATTACTTCCCACTATATACCTATGTGAACCCATTTTTAATTTTTCTTTTAATTTCTTTTTCATTTCCAGATCGGATTGTTTGTGTTTTTAAATGTTTATTAATATGATAGAAGTTAGATACTTTAATTACACTTTTAAACTATGACTGTTCACTTGACAATCTTTATTATTACTGACATAACTCCTATTACAATTCTAATGATATATACTTTGGTATAAATTAACTTCAGTATTCACTATTCTTGTTAGCACAAGGCTTTGTTTAATACCAGTACACTAGATTTGGTGTATTAGTCTAATTTTTTTTTAAAACTACAGGTTTGTGTATATTATAACACTCTAATTGGTACAGATTTGATCATTGTTAATTCTTCAATTTAAGCTATCGAATATAAAGACTAATGACATGTTCTTTAATCAATAATGGTATTTATTAATTTATCAATTTTTTATTTATATTCATTTTTCAAAAAATATATAATTTGATGACTTTCTAACTTTTTGTCATAGGTGTTGGATTTATCTATTGTATTTAGTTAATTTAAGTGCCTATTTAATGGATAATAATTCTACAAACTAAAAATTTTAAACCATAATTTAAAACACTAAAATGTTTACAACGACATTTGTGAAAAAATTGTTTTGTTTTTTATTTTTGCCATTAATAATTCATTACATAAAATGTATATTCATAAATTTGTTTAGGCTCAAGATCAGGTGATGTAACACCTGGTGGTTCAGCATCACGCCCTGGTAGTGCATTGTCGGCAGCTAATTCAACAATAGGTGGTGGTGATGTTGTTAGACGACGACCAAAACCAATACCACGGAAATCACGTCCGGCTAGCATTGCTGGTACTGGTATGTCAACAAGTATAGCTATTACGGGTATTTCAACATTACAAGATGGTAAATATAGATATTATTTATAATAAAATGTTTTGTGGTGAATTTTGTTTAAATGGTGTGTTTTTTTTTTTACAAAATAATTAGCTAACGATGTTAATAAACAGCTGAAACGGGATAAACCACCAATAAATCCAAGAATTCAAAGTTTTCCAAGAAAACAAAATAGTAATACTAATTTAAATACTAGTACTACTACAAATATTGTTAATAAACAAAATGAAAGTAGTAAAATTAGTGATACACCTAAACGACCAGAAAGACGTTCAACTGCTGCTACTACAAATAAAAAGGTTTGCTTAATTAGATAAAATTTTAAAATCTAAGTTTGATTTCGTTGTGCCGCTCGCTGCATGCATTCATGTGGTGAAACTAGTTCAAATGTCTCGTCTACTTAATCATACATGTATGTGATAGAAAATGGTACTTGATCTATCAATTAAATTATTGACGTTATTAAATTGTCGTCAATTTTACGTTCATTGGTCTGAAATTTTTAAAGTGAGTAGAGGTAGGTGAGCTTGCAATTTTACCTCATACACCAGTGTGATTACCTAATAAACCGATTCGAAATCAATTGATTGAAAGTATAAACCACATATTTTGGTTTTACATCTTGGGACAATCTTCAGACAACGATGAATATTTTTATGAAACTTTCAGCATTAACTGTCACGATTTATGGTTCAAAAGAACTGAATTGAGTTGAAAAACTGATATTACACTTCTGTTTGAGCTATGTAAGTAAACCATGACGAAAATCAAGTTTCTTCCATGTTCGCGACAAGACGGCAGTGCATTCTAATGAATTTAGTTTAGTTGTGAGAGGTCGATTTGTTTTAAGTTCAGATATTGTTTTGTCTTATCAAATCTAAATATTTGTAATTTGTGCCTAGTGTTGTGTTTTGTTTTTTAGCTACTTATAGTATCTGCAAACTAGATGAACGTGTTCTGGGCAATAACGTTAAAAGGCATAAATGCCCTGATTGGAAGGTCTCTGGGATAATATGACCATATTTTAGCTCAAATCTAGGTCCAACAGAAATCACGGTAACATCACAACTGTGTCGCTATTACTAAACCAATATCCTAAGATATTATTGTTGATATTTCGATGATAACTTAACATAAAATTGGTGAAGAAAATTGTGGGTGACATAAGAAAATATGTTCGGTTCACTCTCAAATATGTTCAGACATTCAGATTTTATAATTGAATTTAACGAATTTTCTGAGTCAGTAGATTCACTTGTAGGTGAAGTATTTCGATGTCTGATTTTACCTACATTTAACGTTATCTTCTTGAATGAATTCAACGTTGTTTTATTAAATATTAAATACCCTGTTTGAAGAATAAACATTTCAATTAATAGGGGATGGAGGGCATATTAATAATTAAAAGTAACAAAATATAACATTTCTTTTCCTTTTTTTTATAAATGCAGATGTCATCATCTAAAGATGGTACACCGCTACAGTCACCGAAAATAGAATCTAATAAAATTATAACAGATATTATAAGTAACGAGAAATTAGATAAAAATATTGAAGATCTGGGTAATAATCTGAAGGAAAATTTACAATTAAATAATGAAAATAATAATAATTCTAATAATAATAATAATAATAATAATAATAGTAATAATAATAATAACAGTAACAATAATAATAATAATAATAATTACACTGATAATAATAATATTATAGAAGGAGATAAACAATTGTCACAGTTAATTGATAACAATTCCATAGGTAATAATACAATTATTATAAGTAACGAAATTGATAATAATAATATCAATGAGAAATTTATAAATGATGCAAAAATTGATTTCGCATTTGCAACAACACCATCAATAACCACAACCACAACAAATGAAATTGAAAATCAACAGGAAAATTTATTATTAAGTATTGAAACAACATCAGAAACTGAATCAACAGCAACAACAATTATTGATGGCAATGATCATTTTGAAAATAATAAAGATTTTAATGTATTCGAAAAGGATACCGTCGTCGATGTTAATATCATTGCTGATAACGTTGATAATAATAATAAAGAACAACATCCATTAGATATTATTAGTCATATTATTAGTCAAGATGTTGATATGTCAGGTAATTAATTTATTAAATTAAATTACATATAACATAATAAATGTATAGAGATAATGTTTTTTTTTTTTTTTCTTTCTATTGTTAATTGAATTTTTAAGCTTCAATGATTGCAAAACGTATAACAACTGAAGATGAGGCAAAGGCTGCATTAGCCGAACGTAGACGTATTGCACGAGAGGAGGCCGAACGTCAAGCAGAATTGGAACGACAACGTATTGAAACTGAACGTTTAGCTGAACAGCAACGAATTGCAGAAGAAGATGAGAAACAAAAGCATTTAGAAGAAGAAACATTAAGATTAGTTGAAGAACAAAAGGTGGCAGAAGAACATCGTTTATTGCAAGCAATTGAAGTATGTTTTAGTTTTATTTTATTTTAATATAATATAAATGCAAATTTATTTTACTTATTATTATATCATGTATAAACAAAATAAATTAGGAAGCAAATAAACGCGAAGAAGAGGAAAAAATACGTCGTGAAGAAGAAGAGAAATCACGTATTGAACGTGAAGAAGGTGAACGTAAAGCACGTGAAGAAGCTGAAAAGCAAAAAATTGAAGTTGCCGAACGATTGAAGAAAGAAGAAAAGGAACGTGAAGAACGTCGTAAACGTGTTGAGGCAATAATGTCTAGAACAAGAACTAAAGGCAATACACCTAGTGGAACACCAAATAAAGTACGGGGGTTTTTATTTTTTGTTTATTTTATTTAATTTACTTATTGTGTTATTTTTATTAATAGAATGATGATAACAGTATTGAAAAAAGTTCATCAATTGAAAATATTATTAATTTAAATGAAAATATTGAAGAACAACAACAACAACAACAGCAACAACAACAACAACAACAACAACAACAGCAACAACAACAACAACAGCAGCAACAACTACAACAGGAACAGCAACAAATTGATGGAAAAATTGCACAGATAAATGAAAAGAATGCAGCTATAATAATGAATGAATATGAAAAATCAGTAACAGATAAAGAAAACTCATTAATAAATAGTTTTACTAATTTAATAGGAAATAATTTAAATGTAACAACAACACAAATTATCACACCAACATTAATTGAAGACGAAATGAATACACAAAATTTAATAAATATAAATGGTAAAACACAACATGAATTTGAGTTAACAACAACTACAATAACAGATGATGACAATTTATTTATTTTAAATAATAATAATAATAATAATAATAATAATAGTGCAATAGCAAATGGTAATGGTCACAGAAATGATAATAGTTTAGATAATAAAGTGTAAGTTATATACAATTGGCATTGATTAACAATAAATTGTATATAATAAATTATTTTCCTTTTCAGTGAATCAACAACTGATAATAATATGATTTCCAATAATTTTGGTTTAATTATTGATAATAATAAAATGTCAGAAAATTTAACTGATCAACTAATTGATATAACAAATCCAGTTGTTGATCCATTAAATTTTAATAATAATAGTCTGCAGACAAATGCAACTCTAGTCACATCTGATAGTCATGATAATAGAGGTAAAGTTAAATTATGATTTTATATGTAAATAAATGATGGCTAAATAATGATGATAAGCGACTTGTTGGTTGAACTAATAGAAAATGTATAGATAGAACGTTAAATATGGTGATCATCATATCGATCTTTAATCCACACTTTCGTACAGCATCATAACTACCATTGTTAACAATATCTGACCCCGTATCTTCACTTTACTCTATTGCCTTAATGACACTTTGCTTACTTTGAGACCCAGTCAAGTGCGTATTATGCAAAATCAACCATAACAACTGAGGTGACCAGTAGACCTCAGTTGTTATGGTTAATTCAATTCCAATTTTTTCGGTTGAAAATTCTGCACATCACCTCTAGATTTGACACTTTCTACAAATTCCCGTTTTCATATTGTATTTGGTCAGAAAATTTTAAGTAGGCACCTAAGACACCTATTTAATTTAATTGTTTTTAAGTATTACATCTGAGACATCTTTAGACAATATTTACGAAAAATTGTTAGTTTTAAAGACGAGCAACTTTATTATTTTTTTTTAAATTTGCAACGACCGCCAGACTATTGAGCATACCATACATTTTGCCTAGCAGTCTTCTATGGTATGAAGTACATTACATCTCTTTCAGTGTACCACAAATAATTCAATTGTCCAAAAACTTAGACAAGCGATCAAAAACACAATAATCAAATCAAACTAATGACAGTTCATGAAATTCACACCAGATAAATTTCTATTGAATTTATGGTGACAGGTGAATTTTCGTATTTATTTATTTGTTAAATGTCATTTAGTATGTTTTGATAATTTTTGTGTTTGATCTTGAAGTAATGATTATTATTAATTCGTGATCAAAATCACAATAATCAAAACAAACTAATGACATTAATATGATATATAAATAAGAAAATTCACCTTTCACCATAAATTTAATAGAAATCCGTCTGGTATGGATTTCGTGAATTTGCTTCTACATTTTTCATAACCGAGAAATCAGTGAAACGTGTATGGTAAATAAGCTTGTGAAAATCCAGATTAAAGGTGAATTTTCATACTGGTCTCAAGTTGCAAATCACCCCCAATCAGAATCAAAGTTAATAGTCTAGTCGCAAATTGAGAGTTTCCAAAAGATGTAATTTATAACAGTTTAGCAAAGATTTGAACCAATTTTCAATATTGTGACAAAAACTATCACAGTAAATTGCTTTATAAATAACAAATTTCTTTCTTTTGTTTTTTTAGATTTATAAATTATATTAACTTTTATTATTTTTATTAATAAATAATATTATGTTAATTATATTTTTGACAGTCTCAAATGAAGTCATGTATGCAAATCATACTCGGCTAAACAGTTTTCTAAGTAGCGACTTGCAACTTGAAATTCAGCTTAACTTTGATTGATTCTCACAGTCAAATAAATCG